>JAVIWB010005812.1:600000-820331 GCA_031893035.1 Dermolepida albohirtum
TTATTCTTTTGTACGTTCCAATTTACACATATCAGCATGTTTTAAAATAAAGGATTCAAAAAGATTTCGTAAGTATGTCCTTTTTTTACTTATATTTACTTGGTCTACATTAGTTTGAAGCTTTGGGTAACCGAAGACATGTTACTGGTTGAAAATCTTTAAAACGAAATTGATTCTCCAGTTTTTTCTCTGTTACGTCAAGTTTTTGATTCTAAGAAGTAGAATTCGTTTATTGGGCATGATTACAATAATTACTGTTGATAAGGACTATGCTGAAGTAACAACGAAGTTCGAAATACAAAATACACACAAAAAATACGACGCACTATGCATTTAGTATTGCAGAAGATGGGGAAGAGTGGGAAAAATAGTCATTAAGCAAAAGTTATCAGCGCTTTGTTTATGCTGACGATGTCGTATTATTAGAGATATAAGAGAATTGAAAGAAATAAAAACAGTGGTAGAAAAGATGGGTCTCCACTTTAACCCAGAAAACTAAATTTATGGAACTCAGTGCCAAAATTGGAAGTGGAAAACGACAAAACTTGAAAAGTTATGGCAGACTGAGAGATATGGGAATTTAAAAATGTACAACTTTGAGAGAGCACTAATAACTAAGAAATGCGAAGAGAAGAAAGACAAATTTACGAGTAGTAAACGATAACAGCTGGGTAGGACGGCTTAATTGTAATTTTAAAATTAAAAGAAGCGTCGAGGATGCTGCAAATCTAGAAGAAAAAGTGTTAAGCAACATTTGTGGTGGAAGAAACATAGAATATGGTGGGCAAATACAATCAAATTTGGAACTATATGAACTTTATGAGTAAAAAATAATACAATGTAGTTATGACTGGTTGGGTCATTCGGAACAGACCCAGAACAAGAGAGAGGTAAAAGGAATAACATGGAGTAAACCAGAAGGAAGAAGGTTTAAGGAAAAGTCGAAGAGAAGATGATGTAATACGTTGGAAGAAGTATTGAATTGAAAAATGAAAGGATCTAACCAAAGATAGGAACAGATTGAAAAAGCACCATGCAGCTCTCGGCAAAATGATCTGTTTTAAGCTCTTATTTATGTATTTTGACACACACTAGTGCCGAGTTCAGAAACAATGCTTGCAGTAAATTGTCTTGCTGCAAAAAAATCTTGGATGCTGAATTGAAACAGGCGGAAAGTAAGATTAATATTATATTAATGGTTGTAGGAACACTCGAAAATACATAAAAATGCATACTTTTTCAAAAAAAGGAGCTTTGTTATACATTTAATAATAATTTTATATTTTGTTTATATTTAGTTTTTTAATCTATATCTTGACGAAAATAAGTATTTTTCTTAATGCCGATATTTCAATTTATTTTTGGAAATAATTTTATTTTTAAATTTCCCGCTTTTAGTTTTTGAATACCATTTACGACTGAATATAAACTAACCACACTTCTTGTGAACTTTACAATCAATGTATATATTTTCCCAGTAACTTAGCTTGATATACACACATAAACTGATTTGAAATATGGGAGATTCAACGAAACAGCTGTATAATAAAACACAAAATATAAAGCGTAAAATGACCTTGTAAGATCAAAAGCCTTAGCCAGGTCCATGTATATGACATCTATTTGACACTGGATGCCAAGAGTAGATGACACAAATTGTAAAAAGCACACTAAGTTGGAGAGAGTTGATTGCCCTTCCATAAATCCGTGCTGATGTGGTGAGATGCAACACTTTATTTTAGGATATATAGTTTTAGAATTTTTTGTGTAAAAGAACTAAATATATTAATACAATTTTAAAAAGCATCACCTTTTAAAAAGATTTATTAATAAAATATTTATAGAAAACATTCAAAACGAATGTAAAATATATATATCATGAGACTAAGATACAATCATTTTAAATTAAACTTTTTCTTACTAGTATGCATTCAGAACTCACCAATTATAGCTTTATAAACTTATAATTCTAACTAATGTTAAATGTTATTAATTTTAAAAACACCTTTGGAAAAATATATATAAATATGAATTACTTAAGCGGGAAAGTTAAACTGTATATACAAGAAATTTTCCCATTAATACTGTTACTAAATTTTTTAAACAATTCAAAAAAATTTGTCTCATTAATTGGTCAAAATTTTGAATTTCTCCTTGAATATTGAATATTTTTTTCTCTAATTTTCAGTCAATGTGTTAAGCATTTATTTTATAAAACAATATTGCTTTTGTTAAAAAAAATATCACGTAATAATCCAATTAAGTCAATCTGAAATGTAACTTAATTTCCATTTGTCTTTTAGTTTTAACGTTGTGTTGTCTAAAATAATTGAAACCCGTCTAGGCAAAGTGAAGGTAAATTTTGCTTATGTTTGACCAATTTCGATACTTTCTTGAAATAAATATAGTATATTTCAGCATGCATATATCGCGTAAATTATTTAAATACTATACTCAAAGAATCAAAACTACGACATCTTTTTTTTTACATGAAAAGCTGTTTCTGTATAAAACTTATGTAAATTGTATCTATTTCTATTTTGGAAAAATTTGTTATCGTGACACATCCATAACAATACAATAAACCAACAATCCAACAATGATATGAGAGTATAAATAACTGGTAAGCTTTAACATACTTCTTGCACTCTCTGTGTAGTGGTTGGTCACAGTATATCTGTTTCATATACTTTGCTAGTGGTGGTAGTACTGCTTGTTGTTGAACTAGCAGTTGAGTCGTCTCCCGCATTATTTTTCTGAACGTTGTCAGCCGTCGATGATTCAGTGCTTACCATCTTGTTCGTATTACTTGTTACGCTTGTATTGGGAAGATTCGTTAACGAACCTGTCATTTGCGGTGTTGACATTTGCAGACCCATCTTCTGCAATAGGTTCGACTCACTTCCCGTCTTCTTTAATAGTTGATCGGGAGCTGGTGGTACGACGGCTAAAGTGTTGTTTCCGCGTTGTAGTTGTTGTAATCTCGCGTACTGTTCTTGTAGAGCTTTCTGTTTCTTCAGCAGCTCTTGATGACGCTGTTCTAATTCTTCTTTACGCTTCTTTGTGCCGTCCTGAGAGTTGACACTTTCACAGCTGCTGCTGTTACTTGCCGAGATAGCGTTCTCAATTTCGCAATGTACCTGCAAATTGGAACCTATGTTTCTTGGAAGTGTTTGTGCTCTGTCTTTGACGCTAGAACGATTCGCTACGTTTCTTCTTAAAGTGCCAAGACCTAGATTCTGAGTGGCCGCTTCGAATTGGCTCTGGGGTTTCTCTACCATATTTTGAACGTTTTGGATATGTTGAAGGCCTGCGGCCGGTGATCTAGGAGGTAGATTTGGTGACGTTGGCGATGCCAAAGGGGATTTTGAACTGGTGCGTGGTGGTGGCGGTGGTGGTACCCGTTTACCCGATATATGTTGCAACAGTTCCGTGTTCCTTTCTGGCAAAGGTGGTTTACCAGTGGCGTTTCGATTTTCCGTTTGTGATACTCGTTGTAGCGGTTGAATGGGTGGACTATTATCGGTGTCTGAACCACTGGGGTAAGAGTGCAACCTTCTGAGACTGCCCGTCGCAGTGCTTACTGTAAGGTTTTGCGTTGGAAGTAAGGTGGCCGAGTCCATGCTGCCTTTCCGGCCTATCTCCGACATCGAGGGTGGATGATTGAAATGGCTGCTGTGTGAAGGAGGTATACCTTTTGCTGGTAGCGTAGGTGGATCCGTCTCTGAATAGGATACCTGGGGCATTTGGGTGCTGACAGTGGAGGGATGCGGCTTCGAGAATGTTTGCAATTCATCTAGCAGAGCGTCGAGTGCGTTCTCCGGACGTTGGGTACTGTCGGCTGTGTTGCAGCTGTCTCCCCCGACGACGACCTGCCCCATACGTGGAGTGGGAGTGGGCTATATAGGTATAGATGTTATTCACTGTTTAACATGGTAATTCGTGCACATTATGTGAAATACTATGCCGTAATTAACATCAGTTGTTTAAAACAAATAAAACCATTATTTTGAAAGACAATTTCTGTAAGAAATGAAAACTCTGAATTTTCTCACAACTGTAAGTTACATTCGATGGTTTACTGGAGTTTGAAAGAAAGTCATAAACATTAGAATTTTTTTAATTCGTTTAATATTTAAAAGCTTACATTTTGAAAATAGATTAAAGACTGTGGTTATTTCAAAATATCAGGAGTTGTTTCTGAATAAGATATTCTTTACTTCTTATGGTATTACCAGCCTCCGGCACGGCGATAAGGATGGCCTACTCTCTAACCAGGTATACAAAAGATTTACAAGCATCAATTTGGTTTAAAACATTGCATTTTAGGATCTTCGTTTTAGTTGTTGCATGCAGTGGTATTATTTTAATATTATGTATGGGACATTCTTAATTGGCGGTGAGAAAGATGTGTTCTGGCCCGTAGACACCTATTAATGGAGTGACCGCGCCTACCGTAACAGCTTAAAAGGTAGGACAGTTTTCTTATTATTATTATTTAATCTTAGTAGGGGTAACAGTGTATACAAGTGAGCGTAATCAATAAATTAATATAAAGTACTATTAACAATTTTAAAATAAAATGTCCATAACAAGTGATAACAACGTAATCAATGGGCAGGCATGAGAATTTTTTTTAATGTATATACGTTTTTAAGAAGTAAGAAAAGTAATGATACCTAGAAAGCGTTAAAAAAGAAGTTGCGCAGACAATTGGCATTTCGTTTAGAACAGTGGAATATTCTAAACGATCTTTAAACCCATATTGACTTTTGGATGTAAAAACTGGACTCCCACGAAGAAACAAGAGTCGAAAATACAAGCAATGGAAATGAAGTTCCTGATAGGGATAGTGGGAGTCACAAGAAGAGACCAAATGAGAAATGAGGTAATAAGAGAAATGTTGGAAGTTGAATCAATAAAGAGCTCAATAGAAAAACAACAAATGGGATGGTTTGGTCATTGAATCAGAACCTGACAGATAAACAAAAAAGATATGGCAAGCAAAGATATAAATAAATATAAAGAGACAGCGAGGAAGACTTAGGAGGAGCTGGGAGAAGAGACAGTAGAGGAATACTAAGGAAGAGTTCGTGCATATGGGCAAACAAGCGCAGTGAGATGAGAAAGTGACAATCAAACTGAGTGTAGGTGAAGTGAGAACCGAACCTAGTGAGAAGCGAGAGTGATAATGGGCCTCAGAGCGAATGGAAGCGAGAATTTACCCTACCCTGAAAGGTAGAAGGGGTCTGGATTATATATATACTTTCAAGGTTACCATTGTATTGCTCGGAATTAAATCTCATCGAATTAATATAGGATAGTCTCAAACACAATGTTAGTGAGAGAAATACTACACATTTACATTGACTGCTGTAAAAATTTTAGCAAAAAGAAATTAGTGAAAATTATAAAATAAGGTCGGGAAAGACATTGTCATAATATTGTGGACATAAAAACGGATTATAAAAGTAGGTAATAAAAGTGGGAGCAGTGATTATAATATTAATTATGAATGCACTCATGACAGTAACTGACAAAAATTTGGAGGTTTACAGACACTCTACCCTGCAGTATATTGTAGATATGTTAGAAGCGTGAAATCTATTGAAGAAAACTTATTCTAATTTGCTACATAACGTTCGTCATCTATTACACCATATTTACGAATTTGTACGAAGCTAACTGCTTACGAAGAAAAATTTATAAGGCTCCTTTATGAGTGAGTTAATTTAAAAGTAAGCCTCCGTCTATATCTTTGCTATCGTCTTCTTGCGGCCCATTGTTAGGGTACATAGAACGAAGCTAGTCTTTCTTATTGTAAGCTTTTTCACATTCTGATGGCACTGGTAGTATTAATGAATGATAAGTAGTTTCGTGAAATCGGAGTTTATTAAACGAGTTAGTAATGAATCTTTAAAACTTTTAAGAATATTTCGTACACCAAATTTAAAATTGAAAGAAGCATTCGCTACCTTATATGCTTCATTTAATTCATTAAAAACGATTCCTGGTGAAACTGGAGCCAAGTTAAATCAAAACATTTCGGCAGTATTTAATATTATATATTTAAATCTTAAATTTAAAGAGAATCCCACATTTGAACACGTGAGAACTTGTTGGTATTTAAAAGTAAAGAACCCAAACGTTTAGAACGTTCTTTTCTTACAAAATAATATTTTTGGTCCTTCGAGCCGGATATATAAGTTCTAAATATTTTTGGTGACAACAAACACATATTTCTCAAAAGCATGTAAATTGCATGAAAGATACATAAATAATTCAGTTGTTAATGAGGGTGTATTTGTGTTTTATTTTCATAATTCTGCAATTTTACGTCCGTTGTCAAACATGTAAAACAGGTTTTTACGAGTCATCCCTATTGCTGTGTCGGACACTGGTTCTTATATTGCATCAACTTAAGTAATGTTAAACCTAAGAAGTAAATTTAATTTGGAGTAAACCAATTAACTAAGAGAATATAGGTTTGGTAGCATATTCATATTCAATATTCAAATAATGGTAAGCTTCTAATTTCAAACTGATAACTATGCATTAAAATAATTACCTGTGTATCAAAATGAACAATGTTCTTTTCTATACAATATTATTTAATTTTATTTAGGACTTTCATTACGTAAATTTGTCACCGGTTCCGAAAATATGATTCTAAAGAAAAGTACAGATATACATACTTTCTTGGAGAGATGGATAATGTGAAATAAGGAATTGCCTGGAAAAAAAAGTAAACCTAAATGAAAAAGTGTAAAATTTTAATTACAATTACAACGAATACTAATTACGGCATTGGCTTGTTTACCTCCTACACATCTAAAAAGTAAATTTGAGAGGTACATCATGAGTAAAAACAATCATTAGCCAAAATTATTATTTCAAACATTTAATTAACATTGTCGAAATTAGAGTAAAATATGAATCGAATCAATAAAGAAGCTGCAAACTGTAAATCTATTAAATTCAGTATTACACTGTCGATCGTTGTCGATTTCGAGTAAAATAAATGGTATAGAGGACAGAAAAAATTAAAAAAAAAAAGAAAAGAGATTACCTTAAATAAAAGAGCAAAATAAAAACGTCAACTACAAAGGTCAGAGCCCAACTGAAACAATTATTAAATAAAACAAAAAAAAATTAATAATACGACAGAAAAAAACTAGTTTATTTACTTTGCTTGGAAAACATATATTAAACCAAGGCAGTTTTTAGATTTTTGATAGTAAGTTATGCATATTCCATGCAAAAATAGTTACAGTTAAAGGAAACTAACGAAATATTTGTAACTATCAAAATAACAGATATTGTCTTTTCTATTTCTTCGAATCCGAATCTTAAATTCTAATGCTGATTATATTTCAAATACCTCGAATTAGAATGTTTATTTTATATACTCTTTTTTCGGTTTTCTTCCCTAAAATTGATAAATATGAAGTAAATTACAGAATAAGCCAATTTATATTTCATTACGCTTTATGTAATCATCGTAATCTACTGTGTTGTTCCTCTTAACTCATTCGCATTCCAAATCTGGTAGACATCGTCGTTGTAGATAGTTGCATAAAAGAATATCGGTAATCTGATATTCTTCTATCATCTTCTTCTACATCGTCGTTGTAGATAGTTGCATAAAAGAGTATCAGTAATCCGATATTCTTTTATGCAACTATCTACAACGACGATGTCTACCACATTTTGAATGTGAATGAGTGAACAGGAACAACGTAACACGTAGCAAATATTAATTAATCTAGATGATCCTAGCAGATTTCTTGATTTTAACAGCAGAAGGAAATGTAACAAAAGGATTTTAAGACCAGGAACAATTATCAACAATAAAAAGGTGAGCTAAGCAGATTTGAAGTAAAGATTAACATGAATACAAAATCTCCATTTACATGTTATTTAATGGTGCCTTGGAAAAGCTGTGAGATTAATTGAAATAGTCTCAGAAGATATAAGTTGTGCTATGATAATAGAAGGAAACATCCAAAGATTTTCAAGAGATGGAAATGCAAGTTAAACATATTTGGAACGGATCGATAAAAATCATCAAATACTTGCCTATGTAGGTGATATGGTTATACTAGCTAGAAGAAAATGAGAGTTAATTAGTAGAGCAAGGAAAACATGAATCGAAACAACATAACAATGTAGGCTCAAAGTTAATTAGAGATAGACCAAATTGATACTACAGAAACTGCGACTTTAAAAGTAAGTACGATGGAAGAGCAACAAAAATAATGAAATTTAAAAATTTGATTGAGGCGAGGAATAACGATAAACGATAAACGTATGAGAGGACGTGGAATTCAGCACGATGGTTAAACACCAATACATCTGAAATGAGTTTTAATAATTTCTTTAGATTAAATGTGAAACATGAGTCATTAATAAAAAGATACTGCAGGACTTAGAATCAAGGAGGAATGGTATACAGAGAAAGAATAATAATATCAAAACCATCTGCTGCCATATTATTAGACAAAGAGGAAGAATCTACAACTCTAAATAGCTTCGAACCCTTAGGTCTAATAAATAGAGGTCCTTAGAAGTCATGCAAAAGTATTCCATGTGCATTCATCGTGTTGTATAGGATTAGGTGACACAAAGGTTGTATCTGTAGACCAATAATGGTTTGGCTGCACAAGTCCAAGGATTCAATAAACGACAAGATTTAGAAACAGGTAAAAAATGTTAAGGAAAATTTAGAAGGAAAGAAAAGCAAATACAGAAAGTTATTAATTTCGAAGGGAATCATTGACTAGGGCATATAAAAGGATGGATGACAAGAGGACCATTAAAACAATTGAATCGGAAAATTTAACTAATGGAATAAGGAGGTAAATACTTCCAATTTGTTTAACAATTTGCTGATAGATATAATCGGATATGTAGGAAATACTTCTGGTAAAAATTTCACTTGTTAAATCTGCTGGTTTATATCGCTTTAGTCTGCGCAATCAGCTCTTGTGTTGAACTATTCACTCACGAGTATATTTGGACGTATACTAAGTTTGTTTTGATATTTTTACTTTGGAATTGTCTTTGGATTTCTTCTTTAATGGTGGAAACGTTTAAATTTCTATATATTTTTAATGCGTTGCCAAATAGCAACACCAATTTAAGACACAGATGGAACTCTAGGATCAAATCGAAAGAGCAATCTCAAATCGCTTATTTAAAGACAGTGAAAGAGGGAGGAATACTTTTGGGTCCGCACAAACCAAGTATATATTTCAAAATGGAAGAATAAGAAGCATCTATTGACCATAATGACACATTATCACCTTTGCATAGTTCTAGTGAAAAATAGACTCAGCAAAGTGCAAATGAAACACCTAGAAGTAAACACGTATAATAACCATATGTCGGGAATCGATCTATACGATCAGATGACAGGTTCCTATTCGTTACCATGTAAAACAACCCACTGGTATATGAAAGTAACATTTCCCCTATTACACGTTATGGACTGCCTTCTATTTGTACTAGAAAGCCTGCATGGATAATTGCCGCAAATACAGATTCATTCAGTTTAGAGATGATTTGGTACGATTCCAAAAGAATTTTATAAATCAGAATGCTTTACTTTAGAAGTAAATAAAGGTCATTGGATTGAAGAGAATCTTGGTATCCCTGGGCTTAAGTCCAAAAAGAAATCAGTGCAGATTATGATCGATAAAGAAACTTTGTAAAGAGACAAGCTATCGTTGTAAAGCGATTTGTTAACCGCCAATGTGTCCAAACTGTTTCAAAGAATGGCGTCGACTAAAGAAACAGTGCCAATATATATATATATATATATATATATATATATATATATATATATATATATATATGAGACTCCTTGCTTCAACGACGCGTGGAAATAAAATATGTACATTCAGAATATTGAAAATAATAAAGTATGATTAATCATCTACAGTGTCGCACATTTTCGGACATTATTTGGGGATGTTTGGAGTTTGGTGAAGCAGATATAATAGTGGATAAATAATAAAATTCTGAAGAAGGCAATACATATATTGCCGAAACGTAAATAAATGAAATAATTTCTCAATCAACACTGCCGCAAAAGCATAGTATATACAATGTACATTATATTATATTACTCATAAGATAAGAAATAAATATATTTTTAGTAACTTTACTCGTAACATGATGAACGTTCTGTCGTAACAGATAACATTTCTTAGTTTTTATACAAAGGGTACTAAGAAAGTTTTGCAATGTGACGCAAAATGAATCGTAGAAAGCTAGTTGAATTTGATGGAGCCTGTGGTTGATTGACTTGATCAATAAGGTTGATATATAACCCCTTTCCACAATTAACTATTTGTAAATTCTGTATACGCATTTCGACAACCAAGTTGTCATCATGTTGAAAACCAAGATGTGCACATCTTGGTTTTCAATGGTGCGGATCGCGTACGGAGTTTATTTTTCGTACAATTTTTTCGCCGTGTTTTACCAGGTGCGACACTTTGAAATTATCTGCTGATGATGACAACTTGGTTGTCGAAATGCGTATACAGAATTTACAAATAGTTAATTGTGGAAAGACGTAGAAAGCTGCTTGTTACTGCATGTTGAGACATGTTCATACGTGCATAGTAGCCGCCGCGCCATGTCGATGGGCTCAGTTATTCATTAGCAGTGAGAGTGTAAAGTGCTTGCGATGGCATCGTGGTCACGAAATGAGATAATGGCAGTTTTGGGTTATAATTTCGTGCGTGGTTTTAACATAAATCAGTGCTTCAAAGAAATGACTCTTGCACTAGGTGATGTTTGTCCACATCGCACAACGATATTCAGGTGGTATAGAGAATTCCAAAGGGGAAATTTAACTGTGAAGGATGCTGAGAGGCCGGGAAGACCGAGAACGTCAGTTACGGAGGAAAACGTTACTACTGGCGAGGATAGGCGAGAGACCTACCAACAGATAGAGGGTACTTCAGGCCTAAATTCGTTGGAAATTACTTTGAAAAAGTTAAATAAACAAAGCTGTATTGCAAAACTTTCCTAGTACCCTTTGTATGGGCACAACTCTGATAGATGTTGATGTTTTTCTTTATAAATATAAAAATATATAGTTCAGTGTATACATATGTATATGTATATATATATATATATATATATATATATATATATATATATATACTATATTATTCTGATTATTCTATGTATTTTGTAATATATTTTCTTTTTATTAAGAAAAAATCAACTTCTATTAGCGCTGTGTCGAAATAAAAACCGAGAAATGTAATGTGTTGTGACAGAAAGCTGGCATTAAGAATAAAAGTTACTAAAGATATATTTGTTTCTTATGTTATAAGTAATATTTTTAACAAAAGTGCCCTAGCTATTGACTACCATTGACCTGTCACATCACAACCTATTTCGAGCTAACATGTGTTAGTCAACCTGTTAAGACATTCTTTTGGAATCTTTGGAAAATTTTCAAATTAAGGTCTCGTAATTGAACCTCCAAAAATCCATAATGGCGTTATTATAGAATTGTAAACAAATAATTTGTTTTCAATTGATGGTTGGGGCTTTCTGCCAACTATCCAGTATAATAGCTACAATTTGAGGTCAAGCTGTTTTCTATTTGTGAAGATGTGCTTTTGCTAGATAAGATGCTGCTCCAGGTTTATATCTAGGTATTTTATCCATAGATAGATAATCTTCTGAAAAAAGTGGTAAAGCAGAAAGAAATAGAAGAAAATTTGTTTAGTTATAAGCCTAAATAACCTAAAAAGGATTTACATATAAAATAACCATTCGTTATTCCCTATTTACTTTAATTTATTTTCCAATAAGTTAAAGTTAGTGTAAACTGCTTTCGTTTAAGTCGTAGTAGTTACATATACCTAAGAATACAGTATTGGTTCCTTACCACGAGAAGAACAATGCAAAAGGATACTACATGCCACATGCCAACATAAGAGAAAAACAATAAGAAGTACAGTAAATACAACTAGTGCATGCAATAAACAAAAAAATATCCTTCCTTATAGTAAGGTTAAAAGAGTGGCGAAACCGAAAACCTTCCGTAAAACTACTTATACTTCATAAAAAATAAGCAATAAGCTACTAAAGCTACTCAAATGAAGCTGAAACTTGACAAGTACATGTAATACTAAGTAAATAATAAACGATAGTGATAAGCTACTGTAATGTTTTAAAAAACCTATGATATAACTAAAAACCTTAATGTTCATTTTGCGAAAAGAAAATTTACTGTACCTATTCAAAATACTGAACCCAAACTAAAGCAAAATCAAATAGATATTCTCTACATAGTTAAAATTAAATCGAAAAATGAATAATGATAAATTAGGTGTCAGTCCATTTATTTATATTTAATTTAACAGTCTTTCGTAAGATTGGTAATGAATGAATACATGCAAAACTAAGTAATTATGCATATTATTGATATTAGTGGCATATAAATTACTTTGTTTTACATATGTGTATGTAGTGAAAGTATATAAATGGTGGTACAGAGTGCAAGTATAGCCAAAAAAGGCCAAAACATTTCCAATGACCTTACTATAAGGACAAGGAGAAATATTAATAGAAGCGTTCATTCTCTTTAATGGAATAATTTATTGGTCTGGGTGAAATTTTTACAATACTGTTTCGTATTTATTGATAAACCAAGCTTCCTGTGTTTATTATTTTGTCGATAAGAATTCTCGTTTTACTTTAGATAACAGGATGTTTAAAAATTATAAAATTAGAATAATTAAAATTCTTATTCTGAAATTATAATTATTAATACTTTTAAAGAACAGAAAGTACACACAAACTCCTACGCTAGTTTTTAGTAAATACGGAACAAAACTAGGAAACGATATGTAATATAAACATTTAGACTGACAATGCTTTGACAATTTTTAATATTGCAATTGAAGACACTATTCTCTAAAACACCACTCACCTTTGCTGGAACACATATAATTTAGGTAACGTATGCCCATTTTCAATAAATTAATGTTCTAGGTAAATTTGATGGAGGCTGTGGTTGATTAACTTAAATACTTAAGCTTGATATATAGCACCTTTCCACATTAATTTTAGTATTTTGTATACGTTTTTCGACAACTAAGCTGTCATAATCAGCAGATACTTAAACAGTGTTACATGTGTAAACTACGGCAAAAACACGAAACAAGTTCTGTAGACGATCTGTACCGTCGAAAACCAAAACGCACACTAACAGTGTTCGTTTTGGCAAGTTAGTTGTCAAGGTATGTATACACAATACGAAAAATTGATGTGGGAAGGGGTTATACATCTATATTAAGTGACTAACTTTATGTTCTATTAAATGTGAACTATTAGGTTAGCCTGACTGATACAATCTGCATTCAAAATTTAAAAACAAAAGCATCCAATCTAATTGTATTTACATAGTCAAAAGTTATTGATATTAAAAAAATTGGGGTAGCTTTAACCCATTATAGCCTCTATTAACAGTACAAACAAATGACAAAATAATAAAAAAATTCATATATACAGACATATATGTATATACATACTAAGTCATCCACGGAATCTTCCGAGTTTGGTAACATTAATTTAAATTTGGCAATTCTGCACTATTGACGAACTTTACCATGTAATTTAGTAGTTATGTTTATTATTTACACTCGACTACTTGTGAATAAAGTGAAGTTAGTTTCAAATTATAAATAGAAAAACCAAAGCGATTTGGATGAAATTTATTATTTAGACATTTAGATAAATTATGGAGGATGGGTAATTTACGCAAATAAAAATGACCTTCTTTCTTGCAAATTTAGGGATATTTTATTACCAACACCAGGCACTCGTCATGAATCACTGAGTATATATATATATATATATACATAGATACATATATGCATATATATATATATATATATATATATATATATACACGCACATCTTGTTGTATATTCTTGCAGACATGGGATGAATAGTTATTTTTCGAGGTTTATTTCACCGCGTGAATTGAAAGAAAGGACCTCCTGCCTTCTAACGTTTCGGTAATATCATTTTCATCTTTAATAGGTTTTTATGAATACAGCTGTCTCGGCTATATCATGCGTTACTTGTGTCTGTAGTGGGAATAGAGCGAGCATTCGCGACTAACGATCGAACGATTGATGGACCACTTATGAGAAACCTCGCGCTTGCTATCCCAACTACTGGCACATATATATATATATATATATATATATATATATATATATATATATATATATATATAGCAAGGTACAGCCGAGCAGTTCAGTCTAAACCAAAGAAGAAGGTGAAAGCAACGTCATCGAAACGTCGGCTCTTCTCA
This sequence comes from Dermolepida albohirtum, assembly GCA_031893035.1. Classification (NCBI taxonomy): domain Eukaryota; kingdom Metazoa; phylum Arthropoda; class Insecta; order Coleoptera; family Scarabaeidae; genus Dermolepida; species Dermolepida albohirtum. The sequence goes on from JAVIWB010005812.1 coordinate 614,357, forward strand.
AGACCAAGATACTTAATTTTAATACGAAGCCAAGAAAGAGATCGTACAATAACAGACGTTTCAAATTTATCAAAAATATTTGAAAGAATTTCAGATTTATAACTATTACAGTGAATTTTCTCATCGATTCTCAGCCTAACATTGGGAAACATTTCATTCAATTTTGTGGATTTAAGCTCGATTGTATACGGCTGCTATTTCAGTAATACTGTATGTGAAAAATGGTATGTCGCATTGAAACTGTTTCAGTGCGACAGACAGTAGCAGTAGTTGAGCCCTAAAGATGTCCCATACAAATTGGTACGAAACGTTGGCAGATATAGAAGTGACGCGGTTCCAGTCCGGAAACCCAGAAGCAGGTAGGTGTTACCATCGTTTAAATACTCTATATAAATGGGCGTAAATAGGTTAAAGCTAATTATTTTAAATCATTGGGAAAAGTAGTACAACATCAAAAGCTGTCGATAGAGTTTTTTCTCGTCATCCTAGACCTAACTGTTTAAATTCGCTTTTATCATTGAGTCATTATTAAATCTAATAAACATTAAAAGGCTTGGAATGCAACTAAAATTATAGACCAATAAATTAAACAAATTTCGACCGTATCAAGGCAGAATGTATGAAGAAATTCATGATCATAAACATAATAATGTACGAGTAAATAATAATTGAATAGAAAATATGCAAGCATTATTAATATAGTTTACTCGTGAGTAGTAATAGCTTCCTTGAAGTTTGAACTCCATTTCCAGCCGTACTACATGGAATAAAAGAACGTTTTAAAGCTCTGTAGAACTATGGGAATAACATGTATTCATTATGATGACTCATAACGTTGTGAATTTTTACAAAGCAATTTTACTAATTCAAAAGAAAATTATGTGTCATCATCTTGAAATTAAATCAAATTACATTAAGGGTGACATACAGTAAATACGGGAAATGTACAAATAAATATAATTTTAAGCTGTTCTTATCTTAAAAAAAATCAAACATGATTTTTTGAGCTAATTTTATGTACATTCCGTTTCATTTTCGTTTCTTGAATTTGAATCTTTGATTCGCAATTTTGGTAATGAAATATTTTAACATACATTTACTCAATAAAATTCAAATATTTCTACTGTAAATAGCAAGTAAAATTCAGGAAACGACAATGAACTAGAAAACTTGTATCGTGAATTAAATTTCAAACATCAGCTATTAAAGAACATTCAACATTTCTACTCACCCGCACTGACTCAATACTTAACCTGAATAATAGTTTAATTTTTAGTACTTGCATATTCTTTGATTTACGTTTTTTTTTAATATTTAAAAATTACACAGGCCTGCGATGGAAAAATTGCTTAAAATATAATCAGTGATTTTTATAGTTCTTTGTATGCTTCTTACGGAAATTCTATCACGCACAGTTTACTAACAAATTTCACATGAAATTATCGACAACTAGGCATTTTAGGCAAGTAAGCATTACAGTGTTTAATCTTAATAATTAAAATTAGGCTTGGGAAATATTAATCTGGTCGGGTGGCAACACTGAGTAGCTGTCAAACCTTTGTTTGCTTTCCTCATACAGTATGTCTCTTGACTCCGCACTGTACACATGTGTTTTCTAAGTTTTGTTGAAGTAGCAAGTGTTTCATTTTATATTTTGTGTTGTTAACTATAATTAACGACGTAAATTATAATCCATGATGGCTTCTAGAGCATGTGTTATTTTACCAGATTGTTTCTGCTACATTTGTGGTAATTATGTTGTAAAAAAGCAACAAAGGAATACTTCCGGTTTCGCTAAAAAAAGTTTACTTCTCTTACTTTGGGATGAAGTTAGGCGAACAAGATAAACCTCGGGCTCTCTACAAAAATATTCAAGAATTGTGTTGAAAAATTTAAGCAGTAGAATTAAGGTAAGAAACAATCGTTTCGTTTTGCCGTTACCATGGTGTGGAGAGAACCTAAAAATCATAGCGATGGCTGTCATTTTTGTTCCTGCAACCTGCAAGGTTTCAACTTAAAAAAAAGATATTTTATACTAACATGCCACCAGCGATCCGCCCTGTTCTGCATGGACTTAGTATGCTGATAACTTATCTACCAGTTAGTCAAGATAACGTTTTAGATCTGACAGACATATTGCCTCAACCGCGTGCTAGTGAAGAAGACAGTGAGGTCAGTAACATTTACGATCCTGACACAAGCGAACCTATGCCTTTTACTCAGTCTGATTGAATGAGTTGCTTAGAGACTTACGCCTTCTAAAGGACTCAGTGGAGGTTTTAAGTTCAAGATTGAAGGAAAAAAATTTGTTGGCTTCTGGAAGGTCTTTTTAGTTCGTCTCTTATTTTTCTCAAGAAGGTAACCTAGTTTTTCGTAACTACGTCCCTGGAGTTATGGCAAGTTTCAATGTTGAGTATGTACCGGAAGATTGGAGACTTTTTATTGACTCCTCAAAAAGAAGCTTGAAAGCAGTTTTTCCACACAACGGTAATATGTATGCTGCAGTACCTCTTGGTCATTCGGTTCACTTAAAGGAAACATACCAAAACTTTGAAGTGGTCTTCAACAAACTTAGATATTCAAGCAATAAATGGATTTTTGCGGCGATTTAAAAGTTATTTCACTGTTACTTGGTCAACAGAGTGGATACACAAAGTAACCATGTTTTCTTTGTGAAAACAGCATTACATTAAGAAAGAGTGGCCAGTTAGAAAAACCTTAGAGGTCGGTACAAAGAATATTGAGAGGGTGTCTTTTAGATCCAAAATTTTGCCTCCTATTTCCCATCAAATAGGGTCTGATGAAGAAATTTGTTAAGGACTCGTCAAAGGATGGAGAATGCCTTCGATATCTTTGTCAGCGGTTGCCTGGTCTATCTGAGGCGATGTTGAAAGAAGTAGTATTTATTAGGACAGACATTCGAAGACTCATGAAGGATGACAACTTTCAGACAAAAATGGGCTCAAAAGAAAAGGCAGTATGGCTATCTTTTAAAGTTGTAACCCGATTTCTTGGGAATTAAAAGAATCCTGACTACAAGGCCATTGTAACTGAAATGTTGGAAAGTTTCAAAGAATTTAGGCTATAACATGAGCCTAAAAGTACATTTTCTCCACTCACACCTAGACTACTTTCCAGAGAATCTTGGTGCTGTTAACGAAGAACAAGGTGAAAGATTTCACCAAGATAAAAAGGAAATGGAAAAGCGATATCAAGAAAGGTGGAATGTTAACATAATAGCGGACTACTGCTGGATGTTGAATAGGGACGATCTCCAGCGGTCCTAAAGCAGAAGCACAAAACAAAGTTTTGATGGGAAGCGAAAATGATACTACAAGGACTATTAAACCAGAAGGTCATTCAGATTTACTAATTTCGTGTTGTTTCTAAGAAAAATGTTTGGATACTTATGATTTTAATAAAATGTACAATCCATAATTTTTTGTACTTGGCTTACTATTCCTAAAATACATCTGTTTTTTTTTTGTGAGAAAACCCTACGTGATAGAAAAAAAACGGTTTTCGTTTTTGAGTACTGAAAAACACACAAAAAAGTGACTAAAGTTAAAACAATTTTTAAAATGTATTTTTTGCAGGCCTGTGTTATTGAATAGAAACTCTACGTTGAACGAAGCCAATAAAATAAGCTTTTTTGAACCATTTCTTCATCAAGATTGTAAACCTTACCAATATACAGACGCTAATTAATTAAATAAAAATATTTTGGGGAATATTCCTATGCTATGAGAGTTGGGACTGATATCTAGAAATACAATTTCATTGGTTACATTATACTTTTTCTTTAGCAGCATTACAAGATATTTACAAACTGTACAAACTGAAAATAAATCAATCTCGGTAGTATAGTTCTAAATAACTAAATTTTGTGGAAGACAAAAATAGAAGGTATAGATTCTGTGATAAAATTGACTGTTAATTGTGCAAGATTGTTTTTTAAATTTTGTAAAAAAGTGAGAAAACGAAAAATGGGGGATAAGCAAGATGCCTTTCTAGCTAACTGAAGTTTGTGTTTAGCGAATTTATGTGATAAATGTGTTCATCAATCATAAATACTATTCAGTAGTAAAGATTCTTTGATGGGAGTAAACTTAAAAGATTGTATGTACTTGTGTACATAGCTTTTATGATCCGCCTTTATTACAAATTTGTGCAAAAATATGTTATTCCTTGGTTCTATTAAAAAAAGTACTGAAATTGTACGTTCATATTATTCAAATAATGAATATTATAGCCTAGCAAAAACCAATATGTTATTAAATTTTAATTAAAAGATAAGCATAATATCGTACATACATATTCTTCAGTATTTATGTATTTAATTACATTAACACTAAATTATCGATAATAACTATTTTACAACCCTTTTATCGAAAGACCTTTTTATCGAAAATTTTAAATACTATTACATTAGATCAGAAGTCAAGTAGCGAAAGGTAAACTGTATTTGTATACAAATTTTAGGTTTCATTCAACTTTCGAAGTGTAAAAGTTTCGTAGTAGTGTTTGTGTACTATTTCAAAATAATGAGTATTTTTAAGCTGCATGAGAACTATCGATCGATATTGATAACTATGGTTTGACAGCTGATAATGTCAAACTATGAGGACATTTCTGTTCAGAAAGGTTTCGCAAGTCGTCATGGATCGTTTAACTCTTTAATACTTCCAAATTGTGAAAATTTACTTTGAAAAAATAAATCTATTCGCGAAGTTCATAGAGCATTTCGTCCATTTTGCGGTCAACATAATCGGCCTAGTGAGCAAGCAATTCGTGCAGTTATTAATCGTTTTCGCACTAATTTTACCCTTCTCGATTCAAAACCATCAACAAGACAAAAAAATATGCGTAGCGAAGAGAATATTGCTGCTGTAGCGCGAAGTATTGAAGAAGACGCCGAAATGTCGATTCGTCGTTGTTCTCAACTTGGCCTTTGTCCTTCGACTACGTGGAAAATTTTACCTAAGGATCTTGGCTTATGTGCCTATAAAATACAGCTCGCGCAAGAATTGAAGCCAAACGGCCATTGTTTGCGTGGCATTTTTGCCGATTGGGCTCATTTGAACCTGGCCGAAGATGAGCATTTTTATCAAAGAATTGTGTTTACTGATGAAGCTTATTTCTGGTTAAACGGCTACGTCAATAAGCAAAATTGCCGTATTTGGAGTGAAGACAATCCTCAAGCCGTTAACGAATCACCATTACATCCATTAAAATTATAAAATAGCGGTTTACACGCTAGCGGCGTCATCGGTTCTTATTTCTTTCGAAATGAGGAAGGAGCTGCCGTTACGGTGAATGGTGAGCGCTACCAAAAATTAATCAGCCATCGACGACATTTGGTTCTAACAAGACGGCGCAACTTGCCATACAGCGCGCTTAACAATCGATTTATTGCAAAACCAATTTGGTGACAACTTTATTTACAGAAGTGTCCTGTTCACTGTTCCCCTCCTTCGTGCGATTTAACGCCTCTGGATTACTTTTTATGGGGCTATGTTAAGTCATTGGTTTATGCCGACAAACCAGCAACTCTTGAAGCATTGGAAGCCAATATTCAAGCCACCATTGACGCCATACAGCCAGATTTATTGGAAAAAGTAATCAAAAATTGGACTGATTGAATGGACCATGAAACTCGTAGCTGCGTCGGCCATATGCCGGAAATCATATTTAAGAAATAAATGCCATGAAATTATATTATCATTGTATTATTATTTAAAGTTCTCAAGCTCTTAAAAAAACACCCGTTAGAATCGATATTTTGATTAATAACGTCTAGAAAAGAATAATCGTACTCTCATGGTGTCTCATCATGATATATGTAGGCAAAAGTAATGGATGAATCGCGAAATTACTGAACTGCAGAAATGTGGATAAAAAATAAGAAGAAGAAGCTGATAATATATTGAATAAAAAGTGTCCAGGTCGACCAAAAATAGCAACACCAAACAACAACAAACCAAAGATAATGATACATTTCCAATAAGATAGAAGTAATGAAGCTCTATAAAGCTAAAAAGAATAAGAATGAAAAGACATGTGAAATTAGTTGTAGATGAAATACGAATCAACGTAGTAGGGATAATATATAGTCTCATTAGAGCTTCTTTTTTTAAATAATATGGAATGTTTTTAGTACCTACAAAAGGGAGTGAATGGTGGCTAAGGAAATCTCATAAAATAAATATTTTATGACGCACCAATGTAGACAGAAGTAGAATTACAGAATTACAGAATATACGTATTACGAAGTATTATTTTCTCCAAACTATCTATCGCTGCGCCTCGGCTCGGCTATTGGAGAAACGAATATATAGTCTACTTTATTTAATAGCCGCTAGATGTCAGTTGTCCTCTGTTTTTCTTGGTAACCGTCATATGTTTAAAATGGCTACTCCGCGGCAGAAATCATTTTGTGTTCTCGAGTCTGCGAAGTGCAATTCCGTGAATACAGTGCAAAGACGTTTCAGGTTGAGCTACCAAATTGATCCTCCGAATGGGTGGAACATTCGCAGATGGTATCAACACTTTGTAGATACATAATGTGTATGTAAAAGAAAGAGTCCTGGCTGCCCTCGTGTTTCTGAAGAAAATGTTGCACTAATTCAAACTGCTTTCCAACGTAATCCTTCAAAATTAACTCGTCGTGCCAGTCGGGAGTTACAACTGCCTACAACAACAATTTGGCGTGTTTTGAGACGTCGGTTGGTCATGAAGCAGTACAAGTTACAGTTGTTACAAGCTCTGCGTACTGATGACAAACGGAAACGTGTGGCATTTTATAACGAGATCCATGATGCTATTGATAATGATAACACTTTCGCACAAAGCATCGTGTTCAGTGATGAAGCGACTTTCCATGTTAATAGTCCGATAAACGAACACAATGTTCGAATTTGGGGTCTACAGAATCCACATGCAGCCATTGAACATGTACGAGATTCGCCTAAAACTAATGTTTTGTGCGATATCCCGATCATCTGTTTACGGCCCATTCTTCTTTGATGGAAACACGGTTAACGGTCAGCAATATCTCGCTATGTTACAAAACTAGTTGTTTCCGAGACTGCACGAAGACAATTTTTCATCAAGACGGGGCACTCACTCACTGAATGAAACTCTATCTAGGTTGTCAAGGAGTTGGCGACTTAGAATGTCTCAGCTGGGCTCCACGGTCACCGGATTTGACACCCTGTGACTTCTTCCTGTGGGGTTTCGTTGAAGACACCGTTTATGTATCATCACTCCTACAGAATCTGGAAGAGTTGAAGAACCGGATCCGTACTGCCATAACATCAGTGACGAAGGAAATGCTTGCCCGTATATTCTTTTTGAAACACCCTGTACTTTGATGAATTCAATATAACGGATATTGTAAAATTTAGTAGAAAAAAACGTTTTTGTTTATTTTACTATGCTATCTACTTCATTGAATATTGCAGAACAACCAGAGACATTATAACCAATAGTAATAATTACTTCAATAAATTATATAAAAGTTCTTCTTGTTGCCCATATTAATCATAAAGCTGTAAAAGTACAGATTAATTATTATCTAGAAGAATAAGGGAATGTGCGCTTATTTACAAGATATAAAGTACATCTTTCGCACCATTTTTAGAAATTTTATGTTCGTACAAGATAATGCTCGACAAGTTTTGGATTACTTACAAGAGGTCAAGTAATGGACTGGCTACCACGAAGTTCCTAGTAATATCCAGAAATTGGAAAAAGCCGTTCTTTTTAAGTGGGCTAATATTCTCCGAGAAGTATTCTAAAATTTGATAGTGAGAGTACCGCGAATAGAAGCAGTTATCAGAGCTAGGGGAGGTGTCACGCGTTATTTACTTTTTATTCTTTTGATCCATATTTTTTTTTTGTTAAGAGAGTTTTTAAGATTTCCATTAATACAGTTTTGTTTCTGGATTTGTAATTGAATGGAATTTTTGTAATTTTTTCCATAAGTGTCCATTATAAATTAAGTTTGTTGATGCAGCAATGTTTAATTATCTCCAATTAAATTGTTTTTTGATAATATTTAAAAATAATTCAGCAATCGAATAATTTTGTAAAAATTTTGTAGAATTATTTGAATGATGCGTTAATTTGGGAATGAGTTTATAAATAAATGTCGATGATTACAGTGACTATACGTCGAAGGCTAGAAAAAGATTTTATTATTAATGTTGGTCATCGTGAAAGTCTACTGATTTCAAACTTTTTGTAATTAATCTCAAAATTAAGAAAGCAAATTAACTTCAAAATCTAAATCAAGGAGTATTTTTCGTGGTTTTTACATCTATATAATTATACAGCTTTTAATTTATGGCGGATCATTGTTCTTTTATTTTAGTGCAAATTTTCGAATGTTAAATCTAAATCACCATGCTTGGAGCATTATATTGGGATGGCAACTAAGTACTTTCGGTTTTTACTGATAGAGAGTGTTGCTTTATTTTTTGTATAACGTATGTTAGTGCTGTACTTTACCGTTTGTCGCGTGATACTAGTCACACTGACGTAACTTCAGAAGCAAGTAGGGCGTGATTTTTATTAAAGCTATTAGTTGTGGGTTAATTTTAAATGGAGTGCAGAAACGAACATTTTCGACATATTTTACTATTTTATTTCCGTAAAGGAAAAGAAAGCTGCTGCGGCTCACAAAAAGATATGTGAAGTTTATGGTGCTAATTGCTCAACAGAGCGCACGTGTCAGAATTGGTATAAAAAATTCCGTTCTGGAGATTTTCCCTCAAAGATGAGCAACGTTCTGGTCGGCCTACTGAAGTTGATGATAACCACATCAAAGTCATAATTGAAGAAGATCATCATATAACTGTTCGAGAGGTTGCGGAGAGGCTACATGTATCGCACACAACAATTGAAAAACATTTGAAATGTCTTGGGCTAGTTAAGAAGCTTGATATTTGGGTACCTCACGAATTGAAAGAAATTCATTTAACACAAAGAATCAATTTTTGCGATATGCACCTTAGACGAAATGAAACCGACCCTTTCTTAAAAAGAATCATCACTGGTGATGAAAAATGGGTCCTGTACAGTAACATAGTTCGAAAACGACCATGGAGCAAACACGATAAACCAACTCAAACCACATCGAAAGCTGAATTGCATCCAAAAAAGATCATGCTGTCAGTTTGGTGGGATTACAAAGATGTTGTGTTTTTTGAGCTGCTTCCAAGGAACCAAACGATCAATTCTGATGTTTACTGTTAACAATTAATAAAACTGGATGAAGCAATCAAAGAAAAATGGCCAGAATTGTCAAATCGGAAAAGTGTAGTTTTCCACCAAGACAATGCAAGGCCTCACACATCTTTGGCAACTCGTGGGAAACTATTGGAGCTTGGCTGGGAAGTGATGCCACATCCCCCATACAGCCCTGATCTAGCACCATCTGATTACCATTTATTTCGAAGTTTGCAGAATTCTTTGAATGGTAAAACTTTCACAAATGACGATGACCTTCACTCGCACCTGGTTCACTTTTTTTCTGATAAGGACCAGAAATTTTATGAGCGCGGAATCATGCAGCTGAAAGAAAGATGGCAAAAGGTCATTGAGCAAAATGGAAAATATATAATTGATTAAAAACTATTCTTTGTTTAAAAAAAAGTGTTTTATTTTATACAACAAAACCGAAAGTACTTGGTTGCCAACCCAATAAATCACCATGCTTGGAGCATTATATGTAAATAGTAAAATGATTGATGAATATATCAACGCAGTTGAGAAAAAGGGAAATGAAATTTGCAAATGTTTATATATTATGAACATGCATGTGAGAACTTACAAAAGAATACTGCCGTAATACAAGGACCTATGATGTAATAGTAATAGGTTTAATGTACTGGTATTTTACAAAATTTCTAAAAAAAAAAACATTTACTAAATGTACAGAAGGGGCCGTTTAAAATTGAACCATTTTAAACACACACAATCGTTAAGAAAATAAGACGAATGTGATAAGCAGAAGTGGAAACGACGTAGTCATTAATACTCGTATTCTATTATTCATCTTAGACTGTCGTTGGTAAGTCAATTACATCTAAATGTTTCAATTCCAAACTAGTTGTATTTGAAATAATGTAGGTAATTTCTCAATAATGAATTTAACTGCGCTATAGGAAAGCATATTGTTTTAAATACTGAACAGAGAAGGTTCCAATCCGAAAATTTGAAAAAAAAACTTGTGTGTGAGTATTCCATCCTAAGACATGCTCAGAACTATTTTTTCTGGGTTTAAAGGCGAAAACGCTCTCCAAAATTATAATGATTTTAGGTATTCAGTATGTAAAAATGGATAAAATACTAATTGTAATTTAAAAATAAAAAGTTTAACTCCCACCCAGCCGTACTTTAAAACAATTCTTAAATTTTAATTGCATGGTAAAAAGGATGATTAAAAAGATTCAAAGTTTATGCACTATTTACTTAAAAGAGTCACGAGTCGAGTTTGTGCTCGTGAGTTTAATAATAAAACTCGCGGGCACAAATTTTAAAACGAACGAATTAAATAAAATTGTGCTCGCGAACAGATTTTTTTCCTACTCTGCTTAAAAGCATATCTGTGCAAAGTCAACAGTGGTAATGCGCAGTGGTACCATCGTGTTGTATCCACATTCGTCGTCTTGCATTAAGAGGAACGTCATCCAGTAATGTTGTAAGGTCACTTTCCTGGACGCGTTAATAACGGACTGCCGTGAGACGTTCTTCGACTATAATCGGACCGATGAGACGGTCGTCAATACGACCGCACCGAAAATCTCTTAATAGATGTGAGTGTTATTGACGCCGTTTCTGGTGAAGGAAGCTTCATCACTATCATAAACAATATTTTCTGACAAAGCCTTCGATTTCTCACTATCCAGAAACTAAATATAAGTCTTGTTGTGTAGTCGCCAGGTTCTAAAACTTGTACGGGTGAGATAGGGTACGAGTACAAACCGAAATGGTGTAAAGTACACCATACTCTCATGCGGCCTGTGTTAAAGCTGTTGGCTGTTTTGCGGACACTAGTAGAAAGCTGAGCGCCAACCATTTTAAGTAATGTTTCTTCTCGAGCAAGTTCTTGTTGCAAGGCACACTTAGTGAGAAGAACAAGCTGCAGGAAACCTGCTTGTTTCACTTAAACATCGATGAACCTTACTAAAAACAGTTCTACAAGGCACTTTATGTGTGGGATCGCAGACAATATTCATCAACTGCTGCTCGCCCTTTTCCATTACACAATCCATAAACGAAGTGTATATCGGCGTATTCTTATTCGAAAAAATTAACATACTTTCGAGAGTATTTTAATATAACACGAAAAAATAAACACTCTAAATTAACTTACTTGACGTTTACTGTCACAATAAATGATGACGGATGAATAGTAGCCATCCCAACATTTTCATAACAACGAAATCAACAGCGTAGTAGGGTTATCTCAAACTTCAAGTGTTTGAAGATCAGTTACGATAGAGTTTTGTGCATATCTTCATTAGACATTGAAACTACTTGCAGTAACACATCCTTAAACTGTAGCAATCATGTCATGGGACACCCGGTGTATGTAAATGATATATTATGGTGATACATATTATACGACATTAGTAGAACATAAACAAATATTCCTTTTCACATTACATACATAGTGCACACTCGATATTATTTTGTTGACATACGTGGGTATATGTTTTTAAACAAACTGTGTATATTTAGCACCGTTTTAAACTCTACCGTTCTAATTAAGATTTAAGAATATTCTTTGGGGTGCAGCGAGGTTATGGTGAACATAACCTGACATATTTCTTAGAACGTCTAAATCCAAATAATTAAAAAAGATAGATAAAACTCCTTTCTACATGAATGATCGTATTTTGTATACGTATTTCGACAGCTAAGTAGTCATCATCACCAGATAATGGCAGTGTCGTAAATCACCGATTTCTCATTTAATTCGTCTTCCGTTTTTGGCTTAATAGAAAAACACGACCGTCAAAGAAAAGGGTGCAGCAGATGAAGGGATGTATCTTAGTTTAAGTGTTAGTTTTACGATTAGAAAAAATAGTAAAATAAAACATAGTAAAAATTTTAAACGGTGTGAAATTTAATTCAGTGTGTATTTGATTTTTGTTCGGTATGATTCTGTGCGGCTTTTACTACAGATCCAGGTGCGACAGTGTGATTAATTATCTACTGATTGTGACAACTTAGTTGTCGAAATACGTATGTAGAATACGAACTTTAATGTGGGAAGGGGTTTTATTTACCTTTTTTGATTCAATCAACTACAGTTATTATTAAAATTGACCTTATAAATCAAATACTTTAGTATATAATGCAAATATTCTATTTATGTTTATTATTCAGATGCACACATACCAAAAAACGAAAGTTTTCCTAATTTTGGAGAGCGTTTTCATCCCCTTAAAACGTATAATTGTTTTTGTGAAATTTTCAAGTTGGGAACCTTTTCTTGTATGTTGTGTTCGTTTGAAAAAAAGGCAAGAATTTCAGCTTAAATTCTAGAAGTGATTCTTTTATTAGGGTAACGCTATTTTAAGCAATTATTCCCCTAATTTATTTTTCAAAATAATTTGATTTTAGTGCATTTTTGAAAATTATGAATTATATTTTTTTAATTATTTAATTGACATATAACATTACCTACATACATTTCCAATACACGTAAGATTTTTTCACAAATATGGTACACAATTTTATAATGTGGGAAATAATTATAGCGAAGGTAACATTGGAAATGCTCTTTTTAAGAAAAACAAAAGGATAATCACCTTTCTCTTCACGTATTTCAATGCATTCTTTCATAAAAAATTTGTATCGAATCAATTTATAAACGATAGTTAAACGTTAGTTAATGTTAGTAATATAAATTGATTCTCTATAAGGAACGAAAACATGCAGGTTGAACAGAAACATCGACCACATCGATTTATAACTTACTTTACTGTGTTGAGCCGACGTTGGAGTTATGGGTGGTGTTTCCGTGATGCCGGGCGATAATCTTCCATCGTTCGCTGTGGTGGAACAGGGTAACCGTTGTTCCTGAACACTCGCCAATCTAAAGACATATACGCGAAAATAACTCTTTAAGTTACAGCTTTCATTTAACAGACAGACAGAGAAGAGGACTCAATTACGTATTTATCTAAGATGTTTTACAGAATTTAGATACCTTTTCAGAGTAACCAGAGTGCCTGTTAATTTTTTGCAACGGCGCAAAGCACTTTCTAATCGTTCCGGTTCTTCCTTTAGGAATTTTTCCTCTCTTACCACTTTCTCCATTTCAGAACTAAGGAACGCTTTCATACTTTCTTGTAAACTGGGAAACCTAAGTAACAAAACCTATTGTAGACATATAATTATTATTCGTTGAGCATTTTTCAAAACAATATACAAAAATTCAAACTTGAAAATGAAGTTATTTTTATTATAAAATACAGACACACTAGCGCAGATGTTCTTAATTTATGGTATTGATAATTAAATTAGCCCACACTACAATCTCAGTTTAACGAAAAAAAATTTGCGTTTGGTCAAACTTTCTTTAGTTTGCATTACCGCTTGAGTTCGCTTCGCTATGCTGACGATACAATATTACGCTCCTACCAACTCTGATAGTGAATTAAAATGCTCGTACTCCTATCTTAAACGATCTTTTGCCTGACCTCTAGGGCGTTAAAACTAGTTCAAAATCTAAGAGAGTTAGAGGAAGGTACAAACATCTGTATATGCAGATCTTATTGTGTTCCCTGAAAGTCGTTTGCCAATACTGAGTCAATGGGTTCAACGAAATGCGTTCAATTACATAACCATCACTCAAAAGGATTTTTTTTTATTAAAGAAAAAACTTCGAATAATAAAGTTACTAGCTACACGGTAAGAAATCCTGACTTATTCCTGAATGATATATTATACAGATTTTAAATGCGAAATGTAGATAAATTAAAGAAAAATAAACTAAAGATATGAAACTTTTGCAAGATATATAAAAAAACCATAAAATCCCAAATATATGTATATGGGGTTCACAATATTTAAGTACAATGGCAATCAAATAAAAAAATTGCTGGGACAAAATTTACACGTTACACAAAGAGTAAGTTAATAATACTAAATGATTAACTGTACCAGGTGTACCGGAAAGTCATTACCGGTTTTTTCGTAAAAAAAACTACATACTTTTAAGAAAATGGAAAAATTTATTGAATCAAAATATTAGTTATTCCATTCTACACATCTTGCCTATATTTCAGGCAATTTATGGGTGCCATCCCAAAAGAACTCCTTGTCCTTTGAGCAAAATCATTCATCGAGCCATTTCTTCAACATTGGCGAAGTTCTGCTCTGCAAGCGCGTGTTCCATTGAACCTAAAGGTGATAGTTGGCCGGGCAAGGTCTGGAGAGTATGGCGGGTGCCATATTGTGTCCAATCCAAGTGCTTTCAAGATTTCCTTGATCGGTTTTTCTGTATGAGACGGCGCGTTATCGTGCTGTAAAATCACTTTACCGTGTCTTCGGGCCCATTCTGAACGCTTTTCCATCAATGCATGGTTCAAATTGATAATTTGTTGTCGGTAGCGATTAGTATTAACTGCTTCATCAAGTTTTTACAGTTCGTAATACACCACGCCACTCTGGTTCCACCAAACACAGAACATTGTCTTGCGACCAAAACGATTTGGCCTTGCAGTCGATGGGTCGGCTTCGCCAGGTGATAACCATGATTTCTTGCGCTTAGGGTTTTCGAAATAAATCCATTTTTCATCATCCGCCACTCTTCGATGTAGAAGTGTCTTTCGAGCATACCTTTACAGCAGCATTTCACAGATATTTTTTGATTTTCCATTTGCCTGTCATGTAATTGATGTGGCACCCATTTTCTCACCTTTTAGACTTTCTCCATTGCTCGCTAATCGTTTCTTGGGACACATTTAACGCTTCTATCGAATTTCGAGTTTGGGTTGGGTCTTCACCCAATAACTCCTGCAGTTTCGCATTATAAATTTTTTCGGTCTACCAGAACGTTCTTTGCCTTGCCGCAAATGCACATTTTTTAGGAACGGAACTTGTTTCGAATATACGGCGAAAAGTATTTTGATTCGTCTCAAAAATATTATCTTCAACATTCCAAAAGTGGTCTTTCATTAATGAAAAAATAAAAAATAAATGGAATTTGATACTATTACATATATGCATATACGAAACATTTTCATCGGTCGTATATTACTTTTCTATGAAGTGAAACAGACATGAGTAAAGGATCGAACTCCTATCGGCGTTTAATACATGGTTTCTGTTTTTTTGAAATATATGTGCCTTCATAGATATCTAAATCTTATGGTCCGATTGATTAAATAAGAAAAGTAATACTCGACATCTTTAAAGAGGAATAAATCTATGACGGGGTTACTTTCGCAAAATATAACATGTATGGCTTTGAAGCTTGATGTCAGCAGAGTAAAATGATATATGTGCCAAATCAAAACATTGTATACTTACGTCCAGCGACATGTGTTAAAAAACCGGTAATGATTTTCTGGTCCACCTGGTAATAATAATAATAATCTCTATTTCTCAGATAACCAGTTGCAGGAAAAAGAGGATTAAAAAAGTACAGTACAAAAATTACAAACAAAATGTAAATAATTACTAAGGTATCATTAGTCTGCAAACGAACTACTTATTTAAACTAAAGCTAATGGAATGAATTTTCAAATGAGGCATTAGCATTTTGACTCATATGCGAAACAGGAGCTTTATATAAAACATTCATTCTCGCTTTAGAAACCAGAAAGGTGTCATCCGATCAACTGGAACCTCAAGGAACGCGAAAGTTTATCCGAGGTAATGATGATACTGAATTAAAGTAATGACTGGTACTCTATTTATGTTGGTACGCCTGCGTGGGTGTATAATTACCTTCCTTTATATAATTTTTATACAGTGCATTCTGTATTTTTGTAAAAAATTAGAAATTTATCGGATTTAAAAGTAATTCTTAAGTATTTTTAAATTCCTTTCTTCTCTTTTATCAAACCTATGTCGTATTTTATATGATTATCATGGTGAAACAATTTTTATTTGAAATATCTGACCTTAATAGGATGTATAAAATTCATCTGTCTTTACAAAGTTTTAGTACTAAAACGAATAAACCGCAGGTATAAGGATTTTATTACTTACATCGAAAAATGCTGTCAAAACTAGAACTTAACAATACGAATATTTACCTTAACTTTAACTCCGCTACAGTTTTAGAACTCTTGCTTAATATTAGAGCCATATTTTCTACATCAGACATATTAACCCTGGTTTTCCTATTTATTACATTGCCCCGTAATTCTTCTACTGTTGATTCTAATTCGCTCAAATCTTTTTCCAACCGCAGCATTTCCTGTTTATATAAATCCTCCTCTCTGCTAAGTCTTACTCTCTCTTGGTCCATACCTAAAACATGTAAAATAAGTGTTTTGTATAAAAAAACATGGTCATTCTAAAAGAATGAATCGATTTCATGATGTAATGCATAGATTAAAACTCTTTTATATTTGCAGTGGATATTTTATTAGTCACATATACAATTTGTCCTACAAATACTTTCTCTCTTGACAGACCGAGAACAAATATTCTAGTTGTAGCGAGAATATTTGTTCTTATTTGCCATCATGTTCTGCTGATGATGACAGCTTAGTTATCGAAATACATACAGAATACGAACATTGATGTGGTAAGGGGTTTTTACATTTTTTTGACTAATTAAATTTATTACAGTCTCCAACAAAACTTAGTTACATTAACCCATATGTCCACGAACGCTAATGCTTTCTTTCTGGGCTTTTTCTATATACAGGATTATCGTTAATGAAAAAAATAAATCAATTTCATGATACAATGGTTCTCAAGCAGTCACAGAACGAGTCACTGATCATTTGAAAAATGTGGTTTCTCGAAGAATAAGTTTGCCTCTACTCAATTGTTTGTTTATATCTGAAATGGTGAGTCGGAGGCAAAAGGCTTTATGTGTTTCCGCAACTGAGTAAACGAATTCGTTTGTTACGGTGCGGCGTGCATTTTGAAGAAGATTCGACAATAGACCGCCCTCTCCGAAGAACAACAACGGCGGTTTTAACAGTTAACAAAGAATGAGTTTCGAAGGCACAAGTGAAGAGAATACGTGATACAATTGAGTGAAATCGGAGACAATCCATCCATCGAGTTAGTCGCGAAGTTCAGATCCTTTAACTCACTATCTGGCGCATGCTAAGACGTGAAACTATACATATAGACTACAACTCGATCAAACACTTACCAATGACGACAATAAGAAGCTGATGTAATTAAAACTTTTAGTGCTTACGTTCAATTTTCACTTGGATGATAAACACACGAGACAGTCAAACGCGAGAGATGTGTCTAAGATGAAAGACCTCTGTGCAGTGTCTATAAACAAGGTCTTCTGGCACACTTTTCTTCCAGTTTTCTTCACGTTACTTCCATTGTTATAGGACAGTCTTATCTGCATATATTTTAAAATTAGCTTCTCTTTTAGCAAGCCGATTCCGATGAATTCGTTTTTCAACAAGATGGAGAATCTGTCATCTAATAGTTCGAACGAAGAAGTTGGTCGGAAGGGGTCTCTTTGCGCTTTGCCTGCGAGATCTCCAGATATCAATATATGTAATTTTTCTTATGGGAAAATGCAAACAATCAAGTTTATGTTCCGTTATTACTCAACCTAGTTAGATTTAAACATCGAATAAGAACAGCAGTCAACAAGAGTCTGAGAAGAAATCTCATATCGTCTTGATATTGTTCGTGACGCAGGTATTGAAAATTTGCAAGAAGACATGAAATAAGATTTTGTTATAAATAGAGTACTTGTAACTCTTGAAATTTTACTTTTTTTAGTAATATATACTATGCTATGAAATCGGTTGATTAGAGTAACTCTGTATAATAAAACGTTCAAGTTTAAATACATAGTTGAGGTATTAAACTAGCTAAGTACGAAATTATGTCAACTTCATTATATACGTTAATGTTAGTAGCTATACAAAACATAACTAAACTTCCATATACGCAATGGTAAGAACATCGTTAATGTAAAGAGGCAAAACAGTTAGGGCGTATTTTGACCCTTCCTAATGGGCCCATTATGATTTCATAATACATTTGGGTATTTACAAGGGAAAGGACAGCGTTAATTTGCGAGATTATACGCATAAACTCACCTGCTTGCCAGACCTGTTCACCGCCTGCTAACAGCATGGCCCTAATTTTAATAAAGGTGTCCCTAATCGTTTCCCTAACGGAGTGGGCTTGAGCTTGCGACATCCTTCGTAAATTCCTGACTTCGGCGCGTAAGTCCTTCGCCTTCTTCTGTAAACCTCTCAGTTGATTGTACATTTCCGGAGTGAGCTGTAAGTCTCTGTAAATGTGACGACCATCATATTGACCTGGCGAAAGCGAAGCCGGTTTCGGTGGAGGTGCCGGTTTTAAGCGATCCCTTTCTGCAACATTAGGTGCTTAATTATACTCAAATAATTAGAAGTGAATGGATTTCCTTGTAGCAAATTTAATCACTATCATTGACTGAATATAATTATGTGCTTGACGTTACTCGGAAATTTATTTTCAATATTTTTATTATTTCCACAAAAAAAAAAAACAAATAATACAGAAGAGACAATTCAATTTCTATTTAAAAACATTGTATTTAGATGTTGTTTAATACCAATAGTGTCCTTAATAAATCTACCTATATTTGGATTTTTTCTGGTATTTTCTACAATTTTTCGAACTGATTTTTTCTTAATTTAATTCTATGCTAGCAGTGCTTTGCAATTTAATGGTAAAATGATTAATTAATAATTCGAATGACTTCTAGAAAAGGTGGAAAATGTTATTTCTCGTTTTGATATCTATTGACGTAGTGCAACCTATCCGAGTTTTTATGAGCGTGATTGTGTAACATATGTATACAATTACGTGTTTTTTTGCGGATTTCGCTATGTTGTAGTCTCTATCGCTGTGTCACTATTTATACTGCCAGCTTCGTCAAGATCTACTGCAGCGAAATATCGATAGAAACTTCGACAACACCACGAACGTCGTAAACAGATTGTACGCGAAGTGATACCGGCCGTGAAAGCCTACGTAATTTTATAGAATTACGTTTTCGTTTAATTTCATTGCAAAGATTATCTAGTTTCTGTTCTTGAAACAGCGTCTTTGGTACTGCTTCTTCTTTTGTCGAAGTTTCACCCTTTCTTACAAATAACATTCGTAGTTTAGTTGCTTCAGTGAAATTATAGTTCATTGGTTTGAAATAGGGTTATATGGGAACCACTTCGGGTTGTTGAAGCGTTGTATTTACTATGGAGTTGTTATTATGAAAGGGTTGGATTGGTACTGCATAAAAGATGCTTATTATAACAGTTTAAATTGTATTTAGGTGTCTTTTTGGATTTATATGGTTTAATAATATAGGCACAGATACGACTACATGCAGCGCTCTAATACAATGTTTGTTCGTATACGCAGATGTTTGTTTTCAGTAGTACGAGTCTAACAGAACAATTTCCCTCGCCTACGCTACACGGGTATGGAACCTTGTTAACATTAGAAACTTTTAAATTTTTACAATCTTTAACAGAGGAGAGATCCGATGATGTATAATGGGTAGAGTTGGCACTGTGAGCGTTTGGATAGAGGCGCATACTTTTAAGAAGTGCAAAGGGTTTAGCTGATAATAAATGTAAATGAACATTTACCATTTTAAGCAGAGTTTTCTTTATGCAAATGCACAAAGTGGATAAGGTCGATTAAATAGAGAATGACCGCTCGACATCCATCGACGAAATACTTGCATAATTGAAATAATACTTTTTAATACTTAATGTTAACATGTACATTGTTAACGAAAGATTGATTCAGATTTTATCAGAACAAAATACATTTTTGGTGATGGAGGGTCTACAGATCCGTTAAATGTTAACATATATTATTTTAATTATGAAGGTATATCATTATTATAAGCCGAACGGTCGTTTTCTGCATTTGCCCTTCACGAACACGGTTACATGAAGAAATTTTTGAAACACACCCGATACTACAAATATTTAAACAATCTTATCCATTTCATGCATCTGAATAATGGAAACGGTGTTTAAAATGTGTTTATTTACATTTATTACCTATTAAACTCCTTGCACTTTTTCGAAACACGCGCAGCTAGTTGAATGCTTACAGTGCCAACTCTAACGATAGCAATTCAAATAACTCAATTTGATTTTGGCCAGATTCTATACCGGAACCCCATTATTAAAGCCATAAAATCTACACACACTTTTCTATCCTGTCATGAGAGAAAGAAAAGGAAATAACAGATGTGGTTACGGAAAATAGTCATAAAAACAAGTTTCTAGACAAACACACACGTTAAAAGTTTGTTAATGTTAAAAATGCTTATGTGAAAAAGAAAAGCAAAAAAAATATAAAAATATAAGTACTCCCAAATATACATATGTATATATAAACTATTCGCAAATAAAAATATATAACTATAAAAAGGATTGCAGATTAAAAAACAAATAACTTGAAAAAGGCCCCCCCCCCCGAAACATCGTTATACTAAAGATTAAGTGTTTTATTATCCAAATGGTCGAAATACTCAATAAAAAAGAATAAAGTTTGTAACCACCATATTAAAAAAAAAATACGTTAATATATATACAATATTATACAATAAATCAGCTGCACTACATCCAACGGCCCTTTCTTGCATCTGAAACGCCATTATCTCTTGTTTTGCCACGAATTCTCCTCAAGACCTCTCTTCTGCATCGTTTTCTCTATTTCCTTCTTCCAGTGCATTCGTCGTCTACCTTTCTGCCTTTCTTCATTCGTCTTTTGAGAAACTATTCAAATATATTCTTCAGTATTCCTTCGTTTCCCATTCTTTTCATATGACCGTACCAAGACAGTTATTTCTTGTTCTTAGTGTTTATAATAGTGCCTTCTATACTCATTATTTCTCTCTAATTGTCTCGTCTCGTTCCTTTTATGATTTTGGATGTTATAAACTACGGTTTCTTCGCTAATAGCCATTTTCTATCGTTGTTATTATGCTCTTTGTAACTGAATTATTGTTCACACTTCCGATTAAGTTACAACTTTATAAAAGATAACATTTGAATAAAATTAACGTATACATAGTTCTCTTTCATTAACACCATTTTATTCTTTCAATACTAACATCTAGTACATGACGTTTACAAATGCTACAAAGTTCAGATTGCCTGGTGAGACCTAGAATTTGACGAACATGTCGCAATCATAACTTCGTTGGAAAGTAGTTGTTTATTATTATGCTGTAACTGGTAACAACTATTTATATGTACACGTCGCTGGTTGTTTTAAAGACAGAAGTAGTCTCATAGCAGCTAAATTGTGCGATTAGTGCTTTCACTTCCATTCGAGAGATAGATGTATAGTTCTCTCCAGTATTACTATTTCATTGCTTTAATACCAGCATCTGTGTACATGGTAGTGTTTACAAGTACCAACAAATTTGAAATTGCTTTATAAGCTGGAATTGGGCTAAACATCTTTCAATCATAACTTTGCTGCCAAAAAGTTTCTTACACGTATCATTTGTTTTTGATCTCTTTACAACAGAGAAGGGAATCGAATTTTGAAATAATAGAACATCCTTTTCTGATTTCGTTCAATATATCTATCCTGTCTCCAGCTTTACTCGTTAATGTATTGCCCAAACACTTATATTTCGCAGCGGGCTTCATTATTTTGCCATCTAAGGTTAGTTTCTCTCCTCCACATCAAACGGCCATATTTTATCACTGAAGGTTGATAGATAACCCCTTTTCACATTAATTTTCGTACTCTGTATACGTATTTCGATAACTAAGTTGTCATCATCAGCAGATAATTAAATATTTGTCACGCCTGGAAAAGTACGGCAACATACCCGTACGAAAACAAACACCGCACACGAACCGTACCGTTCAAAGCCAAAACGCACACTGTTAAAACGCACAGGGTTACATATCAACCTTCAGTGATTAAGTTAATCAACCACAGGCTCCATCAAAATTACCTAACGACCATGTTGTTCCTTTTCTATTTTTATTGCTAAACATTACTCCGAAATTTCTCTATAAGTTTTCTAAGCATATCCGAAGCATCATCCATGTACTCCATAAGAATAACTTGGTCGTTTGCAAATACTCGTAGTATTGTATAAACATATTTTTCTTTCAACTGGATGCCCATAACTCGATATTTCTTAATTCATTGCCTTAACGCTGAATTTAAATATATCTTAAATTTGGTTGGAGATAGATAACAACCCTACCTTATGCCCTTTTTAATAAACAAAACTTATCTGCAATACTATTTCTAGTCTTAACACAGCGGACATTGCTTTTATATATATATATCTTTCACAGCATTTATATATGGAGGATGGATCTTACTTATTGCATGGCACACCTAGTTTGCAGACGAACACATTATTGTATACTTTTTAGGTTTATCAATGGAGGCAACTGCATTAAATGCAGTTGTGTCCATGTACAACGGCTTTTTCATTAACTGTTTTAAACAGAATACATTATCTACACATGACTTTCCACTTATAAAATCACTATGCTCTTCAGCTGTACAATCTGGTTTCCAGTACTATGTCTTAACACCTTTCTATAGTAACTAAAAATATTATGAATGGATAAATTTCAATAAAGTTTAACATATTACCATATTCTTTTAAAAATATATATTATCCAGTAAATCTTTTTTTTTGAATATGAATCCAGCTAAATACTCTATGTAAATAAGAACTTATTTACATAGATAAGTTCTTCCAGATATCTAATATATACAAGCACGTACCTATATTAAATATAACGAAAAGTTAATGAGTTTTTTGTGGAAATAATAAATTGATATCGAAAAACAATTTAGTGGCAAGGACTTATTGATCACATTCTTTTTGTAAAACAAATGTCTCATTTGGGAAGGCGAAACTTATTATTTATTTGACAGTTCACAAAATTATTGACTTTACGAAGACATTAAATATATGTAGAGGGAATTATTGTTAGCATGTACATTTGTAAATAATTTACCTTCCTTTTCAGCCTCGCTTTTAAATACTTGTGAGGTATAAAATTCAAGTTATAAAAGTTAAGAAAAACTTTGACAACAGTATTTAATAATATTCAGACAAATAAATCGCTTGGCGTTACATAATACAAAAAAGTTATTAATAAATTTTTATTAGAAACTGTTCGTGTTTTATATCTCTTAAACCTTACTACAAAAATAATCAAATCAAGTTTGGTATTTGGAAATATGATTTAAAAATAAAATAACCATCTACGAATAATATATGAAATATCAAAAAAAAAAAAAGTAAAACGTCTTACCCTGGGAAGAAGTCCTAGGAAGGGTAGAAGACTTAATTGCAGGTTTTGGAGGTTTAGTGTCCGCTACAAGAAGCAGCAAACCAAAAACACCTGTTAGTTGTACTTCAAACGCATGCAAATCATTTTTGTTCAATTTCTATTCTATAAATTTCTTACGTTTACTAATACAATCTTATCTATTGAATTTATTTATATGCCAATTGTGTCATCTTTCTCTTTTGAACATGTATTTCTAATTTTAACAAAGAATCTTAATCCAGTCTTCTATCTTCTGTTTATAAATATATTAAAAGCATAGATATATAGAATAATGTTACGACTGGTTTGGAATAAATTGGATTAAAAATTAATTATATTTGACTTGGTCTAAATTTCCTAACAAATTTTGACTTATTTATATTTAAAAGAACTTATAATAAAGTTCCTAGAAAATAGATGTGGAATATATCGATTTATTGTTGAAATATTCCCCTCATTCAAATGAGTATACTGTAATAGCTAACTTATTTTGATCTAAAATACGAGCTCTACAAAATTACGCAAGCGTGTGATTTTTTCAGATGTTAGAGTGTAAAGGTATTTAATGAAGTTACTTATATAAGATAAAGTTAATTTAAAAATACTACTAAATTTCATAATTATGAGTATTTTATTTTTGTCAGTAACATACTTACGGAACAAGGAGATTGAAACATATAACGTGTAAGCAACAATAAGTGACCTGATCCTACACTTTTTCCATACATATCACTTCAATATTTACTTCCTCTTAAAAGTGAAATTAGACAGTGTCTCACGCAATTCTAATAATAAAAATATGCTACCTACTATGTAAATAACAAATTCCAGTGAAAACGGCATTTTCGCTGCGTATATGTGAACTGAAGACTTTAAAAAGACTGATGAAAGCTAGCGTATAAGTATAAATAATGGATATTAATCGCAAAATAAGTTCTGTACACTGCACGTCAATGAAAGGTTAATGACATAAACATAGAGTAGGAAAACTCATTAGAAATTACTAAACTGCTAACTTCAGATAGAAAAAACGAAGTAAGTACTGATATGAGGCGTGCAGAAAGTAGCAAAAGATCATTGTTGCTCACTCTGTACTTGCATTATAAAAGAGAATTTTTAGAAATAATAACTATTTATTTATGACTACGAAATGCTTTAAAACTTTATTTTTCTTCAATGTGGCCTCAGCATTCCACAAAGACATTCCTAATGGTTAAGTTGTGTAATAGCTTGAACAGCATGTTTTGGTGATCATTTGAAGAGAGCTCTCCTGCCAGAATCTTAAGGATGGTAACTCTGGAGTCTCAAATGGTAGATAGTAAAAAACTTATTAGCTCTACGGAATGAACAATTTAGCTATAGTTTGCGTAACATTATCTGAACATTATTCTGAAGTGATGATGTTGTAGGTTATGTTCCAAAAGTGAGGACTAAAACTTAGTTGACTCTGTGTTCTGAGAGTTGAAATTTTAGAAATGGTAACTATTTATTAATAACGACTACGAAATGGTTCAAAATTTTATTTTTCTTCAATGTGACCCCAGCATTCCATAAAGACATTCTTAATGATCAAGTTGTGTAAAAGCTAGAACAGCATCTGTTTTGGTGATCATTTGAAGAGAGCTCTCCTGCCAGAATCTCAAGAACAGTAGGTCTAAGAGTGACATATGGGGAATAGTAGATCACTTGTTAGATCTATGGAGTGAACAAATTAACAGTAGTTTGCGTTGTATTATCTAAAAATTTTTTCTGAAGTGATGATGGTGTTAATAGTGGGTTATGTTCTAAAAGTGAGCAGTTATGTAGTTGATGGTTTGTTTTGAAATGCAAAAGTCATCATAAGTTTAATATTGTTGAGGATTTTTGACTCCTAATGACGACGCTCTTTTTTTGGTGCTTCAGTTTTAACTCATACAAGTTGGCCTGGAGGTAATTATGTGTCTAAGGAAAACGTCCTTCACAAAGTTCCAAATTATAATACTATTCATCATATGGGTAACATTGTTTCATAATCATTTTTGCATTTATATTCAGACGTAATAATTTATGAATTGATCCGTGATGACTAAGTCTACAGTAGCGTGAAAAATCTAGTCGATCATCATTATCAATATTAAGACATATCTACCGCATTTTTACGTTTCTGTTTTGCTACTGTAGCAATACATACTTTCTACAAGCTTTTTGAAAATACTAACAACACCGTCAGACACAATACATTACTTAATTATGAAACTCCAACAGCGTTATTTTAAATCTTCCCGTTACTCCAAATGCGTTTAACCGAAGGGAAAGCTTACTTATTTTAAGGTAAACTAGACATCTAACTAATCCATGATGTGAATTACATTGATTATATTGCATAGCAATCAGTCGGATAATAGTTCAGTGGTAAGTCACTGGTTTATCACTCGGGTTCGAGTCTGACGATTGTTCGAGAACGTTTTTCGTGGTTTCCGTTTCCCGTTTAAGAGAATGCTGCCAGACAATTATCTTAAGTCACACCAAAAGCGCGGGCGTAATAATAACTAATGTCTGCCAAAGCCCTCTGTAAATGACTTTAAGCAGTTGGGAGATATGAAGGAATGCTAACTTTTATTTTATCTGCTGCTTCTCTCCAAGTAAGCTCATACTCTAACTACTCACGTTCAAAATAACCCACTTTCATTCTCCCTTGCATAATATCTTAGGATACTTCAATAACTTAATCCTAAAAATTCTAAACCAAAAGAATCTGACTAAAATAATGAGTAGTCAAAATTACCTCAAAATATCCAGAACGAGGAAAAAAGAACCAAACGAGCCAGACAAAAACAAGAAAATAACCAAATTCTCTAAAAGATAACAATAAAGGATATGGAACTAACGAAGATGGTTATTAACTAACCGAAACTCAGGAAAACTTAAAAAAATATCGAATTGCAAAATGTAATAAAATATAATAAACTAAGAAAAGTGAATACTTGCAATAAATAAAAAAATTGAACTACCAAATCTGTAAAATCAGCTAATTCGTCCCTACACGTTTGCTGTGCCACTTCCTGGAATTATTATTATAGAATCTATACTGCAATCTTGCTAGTATTAAAGTTCTGGCTCCTCATATAAAAAAAGTAAGTTATATTGTTTTTCTCAAATAGAAACGTTACGGAATACAATTATACATGACTCACTATTTTCATTTTAAGTTGTAATATAACAACAGGGTATTACAACGATTAACTCTGTGAATATTGAATTTGGACAATTATGGGGAATCAAAGCTCGATTCGAATAAAATGTAGGCCAATCGGAAAACGACAAATTGTGTTGTGTAAAATATAGGTCGTTATTGGAAATCTCCATTACTTTTTTGCAAGATATTACTTGCTGGCCAATAATTTTTGCACTAAATGTAGTTTATGCACATGACATTTTTCACGCTTCAATATCCTGAGTACTGATTGACCACTTTATTATAGTTTAGTGCGAGGGATGTAGTAGAAACTTTCAGTTAAGTTTTAAAGTCAAGTCTTAAAGTTTTACCAACTACAGCTCGTGATATCGAATGCTGATTTTGATGCACGTTGTTAAAAAAATTGCACACTTCTTCAATTCTAACGTTGTCACCAAAACCAATCATCATCAAAATTTTATTAAGTTCTTTTTCATTTAATTGAACGTTCTTAATATTTGGACGTTTACAAAGTTAATTCTGACAGCTGTATTGCTAAATAATATTATTACTGAACTTCCAAAGCACAGTTCTATTACAACTCTCAAAAGTATACGATGTTTCATCCAAAATAAAGAAAATTAACATAATTTCCGGCTCAATCGGAAGTCTGATTCGAATATAAATATGCTCATGGAATCTCATTTACATTGTTTTAAAAAAATTATTAAAATCTAAGTAGAGGTGTCAAAGATATTCTACTATGTTGCATAACCTTGTATATATCGGTATCCTGATTGTGACAGTTAAATAAAATTGTCACGTTTGCAATGTTGGGCAGAGAGAAAATTTTAAAAATGAAATCATTTTTTAAATTTTCACTGTGTCTTGCCAATTCCACATGCCATTTGCAATCTCATTCTTCGTAAATTGTGATGCTTACATTGCAAGTTCATATTTTACAGAACTGTCATTGTATATTAAATCAGGATACCGATGTATATATTTAATAGTTTAATGTATCTCTTGAACATTATGTTTTCGCTCACCTGTGTACGGTTCGGTGGATCAGCAATTCATACTTTAAAACGGAATCGAGTGAACTAATACACAATCGCCCAATATAGCAATAAATAAAATTGAACTTGTACCGAACAAGGTACTACGCGCCGGAAAAACTATCTTTATTAATAATTCTTGTATTTACTCAGCGGAGTAAAGGTTAAAGTAAGTTAACAATACGTAGCTGACTTAAACTCCAGGAAATAAGTATGAGGAGTAAGGGTACTTCTTGTTTGTAATAAGTACTTTAAAGTTAGTATATGTTTTTTTTCTGAATGCGAAACAGTTATATAAAATAACAAAAGAAATGTAATTATAAATATAATCTCGTGTTCAAAATTAACGCATCACACAGTGTTAAACTAAACTGTTTCCTAAGGTGAAATCTGAATTAAAGGGAACAAAATTTGAGTCCGTTGAAGCAGCGAAAGCGGCCTGAAGGAGCTGATAGAAGAAGACTTCCAGCACTGTTTCGAAGAATGGAAGATTCGCATGGAGCGTTGTAGCGATAGAGGAGGGGTGTATATTGAAGGTGATAATAAGTAAATATGTATGAAATCAAAATAAAATGTTTTACAGCGTCAGTCTCCTTATTTAATAACCACACCTCGTATGTCTTCTCGAGTACGATCCGGTTGTCCTGAATCTTCTAACCATTCGACTGGCTGTCGATGATGATTAACGCCCAGAAAATTAGTCACATGCATTGTACGTCCCTTTTTTAACTTGAAGATCTTACACATTCGTCATTGGTCAAATGAAGTAGTCGGTTCATGATTTTCAAGTTCAATTTTATTAATTTAAATTCTATACACGCAAAATGTTAACAAATTCGTAATTAAAATTAGAACGAACGAAGAAAAACTGCTTAACAAAACTAGATATTAACTTTTGGGCGCTTTCACTAGAAATGTAAAAATTACTTTCTAGTGGAAAAAAGTTACTAAATTCTTTTCAAACAAAATCGAAAAGTTTTAGAAAATACAAAAATTATAGCAAAAATATCAGAAATATTGCTTGGTGTGTTAATTTTAAACATGAGTATGTATGTATTTGACAAATATTTAATTTGCGTTTTAATTTTTTTGCCAAAATCTTTTAAGTTTTTCTGCCAAAATCTGTCAATGTATATAAAAATGAGCTAATACAAATGTCCATTAAATACTTTCGCTAATATTTCATCTCGATATATAAAAGTCAACTAATTGTAAATCTAAAATGTTGCTTCGTATATAACTTTTAAGTTACTTGGGGATTAAAGCTTTTTAATTTGATAAAAGCTCATTTATTAACATATATAGCTATCGGGTGGGAGGTACTTTCAATACAATATTGTATATTTTCATAAAGTATAAAGTGTTTACGACTTTTATACTTCCGAAATTTATATACTTTTTAATGCAAAAATAGTTGTAATAACACATCTTGCTTTATTAAAGAGAAGAAAATTACTTTTAGCTTTGTATGTTTATTCTTCTATCTAAAGCGCATAAAGTAATTTATAGACTCGAATAATGTTATGAAAATATTATTAACAAATTAAATTACTGCTTTTATTATTCTTTTACACAAATACGCCTATATTTAACGATAGAATAAACACAATTTTGTAAAATAAATAAACACAGATTTTTATCCAATATTAGGAACCGTATTTTTTATATATTTGCCAAACAACGTATTTTATTTTGTCAAATGTGGTGTTTTAATGTAAACAACAGAATTCGTTTGTTTTATAAACAAATATATTCGCAAGCAAATGTATAATGAAGTCTCTCGCATAAGTCATTTAAAATATAAGATTATTTTTAGTTTCCTGTGTGCATATTATATACAGTTAAAGCAAATCAATTAATGTAACTTAGCAAGTTATCTCGTCGGAAAAGCGTTAAGCTTTCTGAAAGTCAGACGCATCAATTATTCGAAGTGCAAGGGGGTTTAGCAAATAACAAATCTAAAGAGCGTCCGGTCAGTAGCGCGTGCTTCGAAGTGCAAGGGGGTTTAGCAAATAACAAATCTAAATAAACACCATTTTGAGCAGTTTTCACTTTATACATTTGCATATTGAAAACGCTGCTTAAAAAGTAAATGTTGTTTGCATTAATTACCTCTCTTTACAGTTTTTCGAAGCAGACGCTACTATTTATTATGTTGAATAATCCTCTTGAGGAACCGGTGACAGGAAACGATAGGGAGCAAACGCATACAGGCACTGCCGATAGATTGGATCATGTCAATGCGAAGATGGCTCGTAAAGGTGGATTGTTAACTGCGACAGGTATAAATAAATTTATAAATCGTTTTCCTAGAATTAACCGCACTTAGATTGCCTTCTCGGCGAGGCTGAAAGTTATCGTGAACCCGGAAGCTTGTTCAATATTAGTTTTTATACGTAGTTTTTCTAATTCTCTATAAATTGAAAAAAATTATTTAAAATAAACTAAAGTGGCCTTATTGTTCAATTGAGAAAGATCCTGTGTATTCCTAAAGTAATTTTTAAAATGATTAATATACAACAGCACACACCTAAAACCTCCATTCAAAATAAAATCAAATGTTTGTGTATTTCGGAGGTAATAATTTAATAGCCAATTGAGTCTGCGTGCAAACCTTTCCTTCACCTACCGCGATAAATTAAAACAAGACACACTTTCTTAAATTAAATAAAACTTCATACATGTGTTGTAAACTTCGTTTATTTCCATGCAATTGTGTCACATATAACAGAAAAAGTAAAAAGGAGCTAAAAGTACCGTGAAAGCAAAAAATATAAATACCTAAATCTAATTTTTCGTAAAATCTAGCCAGGAAGAGAGAGAGAGAAAAGTACATACGTATGTATTTAACTAATTTAATGGATACCTAGGACTTGGTTAGTAGAAAACAAATATAAATTGCACTCAAATATTTCCTGTGGCTATTCAATATAATGTTAATAATACAATTTTGAGATTCTATTTCTAATTTAAATTTTATATAGAAATTAAGGTTATAAATGCACTGTTGAATTTGATGGAGCCTGTGGTTGATTAACTCCATCAACCTTAGTGATTATAAATGCACTATTTAACTAAGTAGATACCAGACTTTTTACAGTTTACGTTTATACATTATTATAATTAAAAGGTAGGTGGTAGCAAACTTATTCGAGCAAATTTCGATTATACAAACGACGACTGATCGGAAATAATCACGTGTCTAGCCTAGTACATCTCGACTAGGAATCTGGTCATGTTTCAAGTTTTGTTACGAAACGAACGAGGTGTGTTTATGATAACTGTCATTTTCGTGTATTAAAATCTAACCTCAAATATATAATGGAACTAGTAATTGCAAAGGTTAACTTTGAACGTAATGGAAAACATACGAGGACAGTTTGACAAGTAGTGAGAATGACACATAGGTTGCGCTCTAATTGGTAAAACAAATGCACTGTAATTTAGGTTGCCTGTTTATATGTTCACATTCCGATATTTAGATAAATCGGTTGATTAGTTTATTTTTGACAACTGATTGAAAAAGAAGCAACACGTCGTTTTGTTGAAATGGAAAAAGCAGAGTATCGTGCGGTGATTAAATAGTTCGTAATTAAGAGTATGAAAACTACCGAAATAAAAGATGAGTTACGGGAAACATTAGGTGAATCTGCTCCATCATCCGCCACAATAAGTAGATGGGTAAATGAATTTAAGCGTGGTAGAACAAGCTGTGTTGATGAAGCGCGCTCTGGAGCACCCAAAATTGTGACTTCTAAGGAAATGATTATAAAAATCAATAATATTATTACGCAAGATCGCCGACTCAAAGTGAGAGAGATAGCAGACATGGTAAACATTTCAACAGAACGCGTACACCACATTTTAACGAAAGAATTGGGCCTTTCTAAGCTTTCGGCAAGATGGGTGCCGCGATTGCTTACGACTGATCAAAAGTTCACTCGTTTGCGCATTTGCAATGAGTGTTTGGACCTTTATAAGCAGAATCCGGTTGATTTTTGTAGGCGATTTGTTGCTTGCGATGAAACTTGGATACACTACAGTACACCCGAAACTAAACAACAGTCGAAACAATGGTTAGAACGGGGTTCTGCACCTCCAAAGAAAGTGAAAACCACTTTATCGGCAAACAAGGTGTTGGTATCAATTTTTTGGGATTCAAAGGGCATTTTGATCATTGATTACCTTGAGAAAGGTGCCACAATAAACAGACAATATTATGCAGAACTTCTACAAAAATTAAATGTTGAGATTCGTGCTAAACGGCCACGAATGGCAAAGAAAAAGATGCTGTTTCACGCAGACAACGCTCCCTCGCATACCAGCACAGTTGCGATGAAATCTACGAGTTGCATTTCCAATTGGTACCGCATGCGCCTTATTCGCCGGATCTAGCCCCTTCCGACTTCCATCTTTTTCCAAAATTGAAAACGGCACTAGGCGGAAAGAAATTTTCGTCTAACGACGAGCTTATCATCTTCGTAAGTGAGTATTTTGCAAGCCTTCCGGAATCGCATTTTAGAGGTGGCATAAGAGCATTGGAGCACCCTTGGAATAAATGTATTGCTCTTTTAGGATAATACAATATATTGAAAAATAAAAATTATTTTGTATTTAAAAAATTCGTTTTTCTTTTCCATTCTCACTACTTGTCAAACTACCCTCGCATGTATGTATTATATATATAAAATATATTGCAATGCTTCATTAAATTTCACACTATATTATTAATTTACTGCGACTAGTTTTGCCTGTTAGAATATTAAGTAAATATATAATATAGTGTGAAATTCAGAAAAAGTATTTTATTTAATCTTTGGTGAAATGGAATATCACAAAGTAACGAGGTCAACAATCAGCTGCTTGAACAGTAATGTTACTGCATATAGATTTTAGACTTATTCTCACTGCAATTACTGTAATAGTAAAGTGTTTTATTACGAAAATATATCTTGTTATTATCAATAAGCCTGCAACAGATTTTTTTAAATTCTTTTAAAACAATTATGAACAAATATAACACTATGATTATTTGATCCAATATCAATTATTTATCTTTTAGAACTTAACACCACTTGTAAACTAATGTATTTTCATTGCTATTATTTAATTATATTAAAGTTTCTAAATAGCAACGGTCTATAAAATTTGTTAACTACTAATACTATATTTGCTTTTATTCGATTAAAACTTATAGGTTATGTTACGAGATTCACAACTAATTCTTGAACAATAACTAGAAAGTATATCAAAAAACAGCGACTAGCACTGTACTGACATCTCACGTAGCGACCAGTGAACTGGCCGAGCGACAGATGTATGATGTTTTAGTCTCCAAAATGCCCGTTGAATTGCTCTGCTATCAACATATAAGCAAACCTAGACAATTGCACTAACTGCAATTGAAAATTGGAAGTAAATTGAAATCAATCAAATGTTTATCGACGAAAATTTTTTGGTGTATTATTTCCATCAAGAGTCGGGTTAGTTAATGTGTTTGTCGACAAAGTCAGATAGACCGAAATGCGTCTCTTGTTTTTACCGACAATCATTTGATTGATTTCATCTAGGAAATGTGAAGACCATACGTACAAAAGCTGAAATACGCGCTATGTTATCTGAACTTAACTAACGATCTGTACGAGTTATTTGCTAAAACGTATCCTGTACTTTCCGTCTGCTGATAGGCTCTGTTTTAATTTTCGTAAAATAAATCTAGATACCATGAGTGACGTGATGGCTAGACCTTTAGGCGTTGGGGGAACCTTTTTGGTAATATCACGGCGATTACGTTTTTTTTAGAGTGTGCTAACAAATTTAATTCTTTTTGGATATTTTAAATAGTAAAGAATATTGGTGACGTTTTTCAGAAGACACGAACTGATTTTTTTTCTACAAGACACGAACTAACGAATACATTTTACTATGACTACTGTTAAATTATATATAAATAATTATTTTCTAGAACTGGTTTAGAATTTTAAAAAAATCTCAAGAAAATAAAGAGAAAAATGGAAAATTAATGTTTTTGAATTTTATAAAAGAAAATTTTGAATAAAAAAAATGAAATTTTTTGATAACACTTAGCATTGCATAATTTCGACAATTTTATCAAAATTTTGTTCGTGTAAACTAAAACTAATTCTCAAATACGATTCAAAATGTGATTTCGATAATTGTGACGTATGTTTTTTATCGCATTCAGGTAGGAAAACGCTTATTTGCATGTAATTTGAATGCTAGAAGGGAATCATTCAAATGTTAATTACACACTCTTTACTATGTACGTTTCAAGGAATAACACCTATCATCAGGTAAACAACTCCTTTGCAGGACTTATCGTACCTTTTCGATACAGAAATGTAGTGAAAAGACATTGCCCACCTCTATTCATTGAAACGTACGTAGTAAATAGGATGTTATTAATATTTGAATGATAATTTTTAACATTCATCTATTTGGCAAATCGCTGAGAAAGTGTCTGTGTACACAAGCTCTGGGAACATTGTTGCCGACATGCGAGATAGACGCGTTCTCATTCTGTCGTTCAATACATTCGTATGTTGTTCGATAGAGGGAGGCAATGGTTTTTCATTGCATCTAATTTGTAAATATGTCGAACTAAAAAATGAATTGAAACGTGCAGCACTTTTCGATATGTTGCTGGAGTTATTTCACGAATTGCGGCTTGAATTTTTGTCTTTTATATCATTAATTGTTTATCTGTCGCTAGGGTACACTCGAATTTTAAAGAAAACCGACAAATTAAATCTAATGGTGTTAGATTACATGACCTTGGAGGCCAATTGAAATTCGCATTTCGTAAAATTACACGCGAGGAAATTTCGATTGCAAAAACGCAAGATTTCGGGTTGTAACATGTAGCACCCCTTGCTGGAAATATACATCAGAGAC
The DNA here is from genome assembly GCA_031893035.1 of Dermolepida albohirtum. Taxonomy (NCBI): domain Eukaryota; kingdom Metazoa; phylum Arthropoda; class Insecta; order Coleoptera; family Scarabaeidae; genus Dermolepida; species Dermolepida albohirtum. Next base: position 649,003 of record JAVIWB010005812.1, read on the forward strand.
ATCAATATGATTCAGTAGTGGCCATAAGAAGTCACTCAACATTGATTGGTATCGCTACGCATTCACAATAACAATATGTTCAGCATCATTTTCGAAGAAGAATGGGCCAATGACTCAATTTGCCCAAAATGCACACCAAACAGTAACATTTCGTGGGTGTAGAGATTTCTCAGGAATAGCACGAGGATTTTCGTCACTCCTGATGCGACAATTTCGCTTGCTGACGAATCCATCCATTGTGAAATGAGCTTCATCGCTAAATAAAATTTTCCTTGAAAACCACGGATCTGTCGTTCGTTGTTCAATAACCCAGCTAGAGAAATTACGACGTTGTAAATGGTCTCCTTCTTTCCATTCCTGGGTTAATTGAATTTTATAGGCGTGTAAATGCAAATTTTTATGCAACGTCCACCATAAAGAACTATAAAATATGTCGAATTCTTGAGAACGGCGTGACCATGATATTGTCGGTTCATGTTTTCATTTGTGCGTGCAGTTTTTGTCTCTTCCACTTTTAGGTTTATCAATACCAAAACCAGTTTATTCGAATCTTTTTATTAATCTTTGAATTGAGGATTGATTTGGCTGGTTCTTTACACCAAAAAAATTGCGAATGGATATTTTTCAAAGAACGTTCATTTTCATAATATAATATTGAATAATGTATACTTGTCCCTGATTAAAATTGCACTATCTTCTACTAAAACGAAATGCTTTGTCATTTGAAAAGACGTCACCTGTAAGTATTATGCAATACTGACATCTAGGTGTCACACTTGGATGACTTTTTTTAATCATAGTAACTATTTAGTTTAACTTTATATTTTAGCATTATTTTCTTGCTACTCTACAAGTTATTGCGTCCTCAAATTAGATTAAATTATAGATAATATTATCTAATTTTTATTCGTATTTTATGTAGTAGTGTAGGGCTAAGTTGCAAATGAGCTAGATTGAAACTGCAACTTGTGTTGTGGATTATTATTATTTTTACCATCTTATTGCTAATACACAATTTTTCTTTTTTTCTCTTCATATAATCTCAAAATAAATACATTATTATACTATAAATAGACAATAGTGCTTATTGATTGATTACGAAGAGGAATTTTGTAAATAAAAATATTTCCTTTGTTTCTCGTGATAACGATTCAAGAATTAGTCCATCTCGTATTGCTTAGATATTTAAAATTACTGAGATTATTTAAGCAAAATTATTGTGCTTTAAATTGTAAATAAATTAAAACTTGTGTAGTATCATTGTAATGAGAGTTACATTTGTTACGTTTGAAAAAATATATATTGTTTTGCTATAAACTTTTGTTTTTTTTATCATTTCTTTTACAGTATATTTAGAACTATTAAGAGTTCAAAGTAGTGCATTTTCAGTTATTATTATTATTTTTCTTATCTTTCTAAAGTAATATGCAAATATGTGGACACTTAAAATATTTATTTGATCATATTAAGTCTTTCGCTTTGAACAAAGTATATTCCGTAAAATATTTGAGAGCAATTTAGGGAAATAACAGCAATTCTAGGGTGAAAAAGTACGTGCACAAAGAAAGTAAATAAATTTCATAAACATATTCAAAGTTTGTGCTATTCAAAAACGCAGAAATACAAAATATATCTTGATTATAGCCACTTGTGACAAAAATTAGTGCATGGGTGCGTTGTGGATGCAAGTGCCTTTCAGCGCTCTCTACGAAAAACGAATCTGTGAATTACCTGTATGCTGAGGACTGTGCTGTTTCGGTGAATTCATATCCGGCGGCTCATCACTGAATGATACCGATTTCTCGAAAGAAACCGACTTATCTACAAAAATCACACACATATATGTATATGTTAAGGCATAAGCAACACACACACACACACACACACAAAACAAAAATACAACACAATAACAACATAAGGACTTACATTTTATAATTTAGTGATGGCGAATCATATTGCTCTTATATACAAAGTGTTCGATTAATACCTACTGCATCGTTATTATTATTATTTTTGAAGTATATACAAGGTGATAAGAAACGTGTCACAGACTTTGAGAGGTGATAGGATGACCCAATGTATGCATATAAGTCTTAATGAACATGGATCTGCAAATGGACGTTTTCACTTTTTTTTTATAACGTGCAAGCAAATAACCAAACAATGTAACCTATGAACAAACAATAAAAGCAAAAGTGCAAAGTGCCCGTCCTCTATTTCATAGCAGTCAAATCTCTGCTGCAAGGATATTCGAACTTTTTCGGAAACCTCTATATTGGTTCAGAATCGGTAACATCCTTGTTCCAGTCGTTTGTAAATGACCTCGAAGAGGATACCACCGAATTCGAGCTAATGTGGAGGTTTTCAAAATAGTTTGAAGAGTCTAACTGCAGATATATAGTGGCTGCTGCAAAATTGAAAAGGACGAATACCTAGACTCCTAGAACATCGTATTGTTTTGTTCTTCATAATTGTCTTGAGCAGTGTATTTTTCTTCCCGAGTAACATTGCATTGGTATTTAATTTTTTGTCTAATTTCTGAATTTTATATTTATTTTGAAATGTACTATTGTGGGCAAAAAATAGTAAGACTTTGTTCATAATTTTTAAATTCTTAATTTATTCTTCCAAATCTATTTCGTCCCCCTCAAAGTAGTCCCCTCTGGCCCCAATACACTTGTTTTAACGTTTCTTCCAATTCTCGAAACAGTTGTTAAAGTCAATTTCAGAAATAACCTTCAATGCGCGTAGCGATTCACGTTTAATGTCTTCAATTAACTCAAAACGGTTTCCCCGGAGCGGTCGTTTGAGTTTGCTGAATAGCCAGAAGTCACACGGAGCTAAATCAAGCGAATACGGTGGTTGCGGCACGATATTGGTTGAAAATTTGGCGAAAAACTCACGAAGAATTAATGCAGTATGTGACGGTGCATTATCGTGGTGCAAAAACCAAGAGTTGTCGGCACATAATTCTGGCCTCTTTTTACGAATAGCTTTGCGCAAACGACGCATAACTCTCAAATAGTATTCTTTGTTGACAGTTTGGCCGGTCGGAAGGAATTCGTAGTGCACCACACCTCGATAATCGAAGAAAACTGTCAACATAACCTTGATTTTTGACTTGCTTTGACGTGTTTTTTTGGACTTCGGCTCACCTTTGATACGATATTCGGCCGATTGATCGTCTGCTTCCGGGTCATATGCGTAGATCCAAGTCTCATCTCCAGTTATGATGCCTTTCATTTTGTCTTGATAGTCGGAAAGAATTGTTTCACAGACGTCAACGCGATGCTGTTTTTCGAAAAAATTGAGTGATTTTGGAACAAATCGTGCTTTCACTTTTCTTCCAACGATGCCAGTAAGGTCTCTGACTGTTAATCGTCGATTCTCAATCACCAATTCCTTGATTCTATTAACGTGTTGATCATCGCGTATACTAAACACTAATGATTATTTTGATGTGACATTTGGCCTAGATGTCACTGACAGTCATACCAACCTAGAAAAAAAATATTTCGACGAATGGGTTTTCGCGCGAAATTTAAATTAAGTCTTACTATTTTTTGCCCATAGTAGTATGTCTATTTTATTTACTAAAAGTTAATAAAACTCCTTTCCACGTTATTTTTTATATTCTGTATATGTATTTCGACAACTAAGTTATCATCATCAGCAGATAATAATAATAGTGTCGCGCCTGGATCCACGGCAAAACTTGCACAGAAACATAAGACTTGCTTTTGCGTGCGTTTTGCCTGGAATGCTAAAATACGTATGCAGAATTCGAAAATTATTGTGGAAAGGGGTTTTATTAACCTTAAGCGATTAATTGAAGCAACCACAGTCTCTCCATTAAATTTACCTTTTATCTATCTTCCTTGATATATATATATATATACATATACTGTAAAAATAGTTTATTTTTTTATATAAATAATAAACAATGTAGGGAGTGCATTTTGAATATCTCGTTTAACCTTTTCGCTTTCATTTGTTTATAAATTACATTGTATGGTTATTTACTTGTTGATAATAAAAAAGAGGTGTAAACGCAAAATGCTTCATATCTCGAACCCATGTTCATTAAGAATTTTATATATATTGAGTCATAGTATCACATTTAAAAATTTACGCACACCCGGTACACATAGACATTTTTATCTGTTTGATTTTATTCGGATTAAAGCTTTAAAAAACGTGTTCATATATATAGTAAGCGAGCAGCTTCTATGATCACACAACGTTACACGACTTCAAGCCTATGTGAGTAATAGAGTAAACACAATCGTTTAAACCTAGACTGAAATTGAACAATGCATAAAGGTGTAATAATTATCAACATTTTCAATTTTGCATTCAGATATCGAATGAAAACTAAAAGAAATTGGTTAGAAAGCGAATTATTAATAGAAGTGGTAAATATAGTTTGCTATCTGATCTTCATAAATTTAAAGGCATCGTTCGTTACGAGGAATCGAAAAATTATCTGGAAATATTTACAACAACTTCATGTTGTAAGAAAGCTCGTTAAGAGTAATCAAGAGTATGTAAGTATGATAGTAAACATGAATAGAAAAGCAACGAGGAGGTTCAGAATACATCGGGGAATAAAATAAAGAGCTTACTACTGTTCGTACTGTTAATGGATAGGTTTCAAGAATGCTAGAGATCGAGCAAAAGATTTATAAACAGTAATAGAATACAACTGATTTGAACAGGTAAAAATTTACAATTACATATAGTTTTATATATATATATATATATATATATATATAGTGGATAGACATGGAAAAAGAATAAACAAAATCTTGAAAAAGTAGGGACAAAAGTAATACAGAAACTACTGGAAATTAAGTGCAAGGCTATAACGACATAACTGAATGAATTCATTCATATTAATGGAGTAAAACTAGAATAAGTAACAGCTTACGAATGTCTTAGTAATGTCTTACACATTAGAGGATAAAAATAAACTTTGACCTAACAAAACGATCAGGAAAAGAAAACAATGTTTATTATATTTTAAGCAAAACAGTGTTTAGAAAAGAAAGATAAAATGACAAAGGTAAGGGATTACAATATAATAGTATTGCCTATTATTACATACGACATCAAATTCTGGGCATTTCAAAGAAAAGGCAATAGAATCGCTACAGAAATGAAGTTTTCAAGGAAAATAGCATAAGTAAATAGCAGGAAAACGGGATAGAGAAAGATATGAGAAAAATATAAAATATGACAAATTAAGACTCAATTATAATAAAAATCTAAAGAAAAAGAGTTGGTTCAGATTGTATAATGATGAAAAACACACGAATGTACTTGAACGACAGAAAGAGAACGCGCGTTTTGCTAGAGGAGGAGGCAATGTTTTTTCATTATTTTTCTGTATGGAAAAGATACGATATACTCTATCAAGGAATCGTTCGTTAATAACACAAGTCTGCCTGATGAAGAGTGTGATTCTCTGAAACATAAGTGTTAAACAGAGTGTTATTAATATTTGAATGATTCCTTTTAATTTAATTACTGAAGGTTGATGTACAACCCCTTTCCACATTAATTCTTGTATTCTGTATACGTATTTCGACAACTAAGTTGTCATCATCAGTAGATAATTGAACAGTGTCGCACCTGGGAAACTACGGTAAAAAATATCCGTACGAAAACAAATTCCGCACGCGATCCGTACCGCTGAAAGCCAAAACGTACACTGTTTTGGCTTTCAGCGGTACGGAAGTGACAGAAGTAAGGGTTTACAATAAGATAATATATCTATTAGTATTACAAAGAAAGTACGAAGACAAAATTGCCGCTGTAGAAATGAGTTTTTAAGAAATATAGCGGGGAACACAAAAGATGACTGAGAATAATATTAGAAAATATAAGATTTGACAAATCGAGGATCAATTAACATAAAAATCGAGTGAAAGCAGTTGGTTTGGATACATAGTTTGAATTAGTAATAATGAAAGATTCAAAAGAGTAACAAAAGCAAAAAAGTCGATAAGAAGAAAAAAGGAGGACCTTGAAAAAACTGAAATGAGAGAATAGATGAATTAGGAAATAAGAAGAAAAATTGGAAGAAATAAAAAGACTAGCCAAATACAACAATTTTTAAAATCCTACACGATCATCTCGGCATGTCTAAGGTCAGCGCAAGATGGGTGCCGAGAATGCTCACGCCGCCGCAAAAACAACAGCGCGTAGAGTGTTCGCGTGCATTTTTGGACCTCTGTAATGAAAACAAGGATGGTGTATTGAGTGGAATTGTTACTGGAGACGAAACTTGGGTTCATCATTATGAACCTGAGTCCAAACAAGACTCCATGCAGTGGCATAAAAAGGGCACAGCACCTCCCAAGAAATTTAAAGTGTCACAATCAGCTGGGAAACTCATGGAAACGGTATTTTGGGACTCGGAAAGAATATTGTTGATTGATTATAAAGATAAAGGTGTTTCTATAACCGTAGAATATTACGCTTCAATATTAGAGCGACTAAAAGAAGCCATTAAAGAGAAAAGACGGGGGAAATTGACAAAAGGTGTTCTGCTTTTGCACGACAACGCGCCCGTCCACAAGAGCCGCGTTGCGTTAGCTGCCCTGCATAAGGTGGGCTTCGAAATTGTGAATCACCCACCCTATAGCCCAGACCTGGCCCCGAGTGATTATTACCTGTTTCCGAAAATGAAAAAAGAGCTGCGAGGTAAATAATTTACTGCCGATGATGAAGTCAAGGAGGCAGTTTGGCGTATTTTGCAGATAAAGAGAAATCTTTTTTTATGAGGGTATAAATAAATTAATTGAAAGATATGAAAAATGTATCCGTTTTGCAGGTGAATATATTGAAAAAGAAAAATAATTCGGTTTTTTTGTTTCCACTCCTTGTCCCCCATTCCGCGAATATAAAAACGCTCTCTCGTAGTAGAGTAAGTGAAGGACACCAGCGAAGTTGGCTAACAACGTATATAGTCGATAAAAATTGTATTCCTAGGTAATTCCAATTTTACATTGAAAATAATTATAAATAATAAATAAATTATTTTATTTGTTAATAATACTATGAGGTCATTGCCTCCAAATTTCCCAAAAAGAAACCACCACCAACTTGCTGTCAGATACAGTATACAATACCAGCAAATGATTCCCCCTTAACTTCTAATATGTATGTATATCCGAACTGTAAGTATGACATATTCATAGTTTATTCTCGCTTACTATATATATAAAAAATTTGTTTAATTTTAAATTGAACACATGAAAATTCTGAGAACTGTATCTTATGTAGCATAACATAAAATTTAAAAGTTTAAGTTGCATGTACGCATAATATAAACTGATTGTCATTGTATCGTGATATGGAATAAAATTTCATTTTCTTTGTTTATTTTTTACAGAATATGTAATGTGCAGCAATGTGTACAAATAAATGATCGATCATTCATTATTTGAAAACCAAATGAATGCAATTATATGTACTATAAACGTCCTATTAATGTATGTACTTGGTGGTGTACGCCATAGCTTCAGTCCTTTATTTTCCCTATTTATAAATAGATTAAAACTTGATTTTGTAATTGAATAATATTGGAAAATTTCCATTTTTTACAAGTATCATTACTACCACAAAAGGGTTTACGATGTACACGAAAATATATCTGCCTAGTTCATGTAGAACGGTCTTTATAACTTCATATGTAAACAAAACTTTGGCATTCGGAGTATGTCTGATTCATAACATAGTAATACAAAAACACATTATCTTCTGAAGGTAAAAGATTGTATTCGTGTAGATATAATAGTAATGAGCGTAATACGAGGGTAGCCGTTTATATTTCGGGAACTGGCAACACTGTTAGTGCTGCCTCCGATCTGATGATTGCATAGTGAAGTTTGTCATTTTTGAAAATATATCTACCCTGACAGTTTTATTATCCCGTCGCTATTTCTATTGTTGACAGTAACTTGATATTTTTATGTCAGCGAAAAAATTCGCGAACATTTCCGTGCAATTATTTTTCACAGCTTTCGGCGTGCTTTATCTCAACAAGAATGCATCGACGAGCTGAATTCTTTGTATGGTGATGAAACACCATCGAAAACTACAGTATATCGTTGGTATAGTGAATTCAAATTTGGACGATGTATTTCGTGAAGGTCGTCCCACAAATGTTGTTGTGTCGGAAAACATTAATGCAGTGTCTGAATTGGTAATGCAAAACCGTCGTGTGACATACCGTGAGATCGGGACATCTCTAGGTATTAGTAACACCAGCGTGCATAAGATCCTGCATGAACATTTAGCCGTTAAGAAGTTATGTTTACGTTGGGTACTACATAATTTGACAACCGCGTCGATTGGTGCCAAGAAATGCACAAAAATACAATGGCGGTGCTTCAAAGAACATAAAGTCGTGACAGGTAATGAATCCTAGATCTATACGTATGAGCCCGATAGTAAACAGCAGTCAACTGTGTGGGTATTCCAATATGAGCCAAAACCAACAAAAGTTGTTCGCGCTCGAAGAACATCAAAACAAATGGTCGCCTGCTTTTTCGGAAAATCCGGTCACGTTGCAATCGTGCCTTTAGAGAGTTGTAGAACGGTCAATTCCGAATGGTACACAACTATTGGTTTGCCAAAAGTTTTTGAAGAAATAAGGAAAACAAACCGAAAACGACAGATCATTCTCCACAATGACAATACGAGCTCTCACAGGTCGGTTCAAACCATTGAATATTTCACCGGGCAAAATATTGAATTGATGAGCCATCCGCCGTACAGCCCTGATGTAGCACCCTGTGACTTCTTTTTGTTCCCACATGTGAAGAATAAACTTCGTGGTCAGCGGTTTTCTACATCGGAAGAGGCAGTTGAGGCATTTAAAACTCATATTTTGGAGATACCGCTTTTAAAGTGGCAGCAATGCTTTTCAGATTGGTTTAAACGAATGCAAAAGTGCATTGATTTTCAAGGAGAATATTTTGAAAAGCAATAAAACTATTTTCTATTTTTTTTGTTTGCTATTCCCGAAATATAAACGGCTACCCTCGTAAATACAAAACGTCAGGTAGATTCAAATTATGTAAAAGTAATTAGGACACTCGCTTTCACTTTTCAAAACTGACGCTGCTTCCGGAATTACCGGATGTTTTGTAGAAACAATAATAATAACAATAATAATATCCACTTGTGAAAATAGAAATTTTCTGATATTCAATCGTCAAATTTAATTTAAATCCGTTATATTATATATCTGTTGTACTAAGTAGTGTAGGAACAAAGTTAGTTAAGATTAAGGAATAATTTGCATTTCACGATAACGCTACCCTTCACAGATAAAAGGACCCTGCATGTGCGATTGTTTGCGAAAGGGTTGTGTAAGATTATTGTTATCTCTCACAGTGCGTTGTTGCCTTGAAAAACTTAGAGGGGTGTTTATAAAGTTGCTACTATATTTTTGTTAGTAATTTTACTGTAGTATTTCTTTAAACAAAAGTAGGGGGTGAATTTGAACGTAACAGGACTTGGTAATTTGTGGCAAAATTGTAAAAAGATCCTAAAAATATTCGTAGAAGATGGATGATGTAAGGTGGTTATTTATTTGATTTTCCTTTTTAGAAATTGAATCAACTTTTGCTGCAAACACATTACAAATATATTTTATTAAATTTATAAATCAAAGTAGAATATTAACGAAATTAAATATTATTAGTTACATTAACCACATAGAATTTTAATTTAAAAATAGAAAAGAGAGGAAGGCGAGAAGAATTTGTATTCAAAAAAAATAATGTAGTTTAGAAATATACACATTGTAGAATTCAAAACATGTAGAATATCGTTTCCTTTCTATTCGGAATTGAAGAGCTGTCTACTTCCTCTCAACAGAACATGTGATTAAATGTGTTGCAATCCATCAAAGAAATGTCTCTCTACGCCTAATACTTCGTTCATAGAATTTCAATTTGATACTTATATGAATTTTCTAGAAACTCAATTTTTTTATTTAAAAAAGCAATATATTACGCACCTATAGACATTGAATTATGTGCATTTTATAATTTAGGTTTATCTACTTATATATAAAATATGAAGTAGTAACTGTGTAAATAATTGTACGAGGATAGTTTGACAAGTAGTGAGAGTGACACATAGGTGGCGCTCTAATTGGTAAAACGAATGCACCGTAATTTAGGTTGCCTATTTATATGTTGATTAGTTTATTTTTGACAGCTGATTGAAAAAGAAGCAACACGTCGTTTTGTTAAAATGGAAAAAGCAGAGTATCGTGCGGTTATTAAATACTTCGTAATTAAGGGTATGAAAGCTACCGAAATAAAAGATGAGTTACGGGAAACATTAGATGAATTTGCTCCATCATCCGCCACAATAATTTAAACGTGGTAGAACACCTGTGTTGATGAAGCGCGCTCTGGAGCACCCAAAATCGTGACTTCTAAGGAAATGTTATAAAAATCCATAATATTATTACGCAAGATCGACGACTCAAAGTGAGAGAGATAGCAGACATGGTAAACATTTCAACAGAACGCGTACACCACATTTTAACGAAAGAATTATGCCTTTCCAAGCTTTCGGCAAGATGGGTGCCGCGATTGCTTATGACTGATTAAAAGTTCACCCGTTTGCGCATTTCCAATGAGTGTTTGGACCTTTATAAGCAGAATCCGGTTGATTTTTGTAGGCGATTTGTTACTTGCGATGAAGCGTGGATACACTACAGTACACCCGAATCTAAACAACAGTCGAAACAATGGTTAGAACGTGGGTTTGCATCTCCAAAGAAGGCGAAAACCACTTTATCGGCAAACAGGATGATGGCATCAATTTTTTGGGATTCAAAGGGCATTGTGCTCATTGATTACCTTAAGAAAGGTGCCACAATAAACGGACAATATTATGCAGAATTTCTACAAAAAATTAAATGTTGAGATTAGTGCTAAACGGCCAGGAATGGCAAAGAAAAAGATTCTGTTTCACCAAGACAACGTTCCCTCGCATACCAGCACAGTTGCGATGTCCAAAATCCACGAGTTGCATTTCCAATTAGTACCGCATGCGCGTTATTCGCCGGATCTAGCCCCTTCCGACTTCCACCTTTTTCTAAAATTGAAAACGCCACTAGGCGGAAAGAAATTTTCGTCTAACGACGAGCTTATCATCTTCGTAAATGAGTATTTTGCAAGTCTTCCGGAATCGCATTTTAGAGATGGCATAAGAGCATTGGAGCACCCTTGGAATAAATGTATTGCTCTTCTAGGAGAATATATTGAAAAATAAAAATTATTTTGTATTTAAAAAATTCGTTTTTCTTTTCCATTCTCACTACTTGTCAAACTACCCTCATATACTGTAGCAAAAGTAAATTAGATAAACGTTGGGTAAATTTTAATGGAGACTGTGGATGGTTGAATTAGTCAAAAAAAGGTAAATAAAACCCCTTTCCACATACATTTTAGTATTTGTAAACGTTCTTCGACAACTAAGTCGTCATCATCAGCAGATAATCACAGTGTCGCATCTGGTTTTGAAATAGAACTCACACAAGCGACAGTGTGTTTCGCATTGGACGTTGAACGTTTGATACGGATTTGTTTCTGTGAGAGTTTTTCCTCATATCTAGGTATGACACTGTGATTAATTATCTAGTGGCAACAACTTAGTTGTCAAAATGTGTATACAGACTACGAACATTATTGTGGATAAGGGTTTCATTCACTTTTTTTGATTAGATAAATGTTCTTCTTGTGGTCAAATGCTAACAACCAAAGTTAGCTACTATAATATTAATAATAAGAGTTGTTATTTACTAAAAGAAAAAATGAATTAATATTAACACTTGAAATACAATATATCTTTTTTATTGAAGTTAAACCTTGGCATCACATACGAAGTTTGTCAGTCTCGATGAAAAATAAACAGTAGGTAAACAATTAAATGTATGTACAATCATTGCCACAAAAAGTTTTCGATATAAATAGCAATGGTTGCTCTATATTTTATCAAACTAGAAAGAGAGTTCTTGTATGTTTGATTTAAAAAAAACGAACAATACTGTGCGTAGTGTGCACTTCAAATAGCACACAGTTTGTTTACATTTTCGACCTACATACCGAACAAAAAGTTTTAAACTGCATTCTCTCTCTTGTCGTTTGGGCAATATCAAAAAAAAAATGTATATATTAACTTTATAACGAACTGATAACAAAAAGTTTCTCTCCCTTACGTTCGGGTAATATTTAAAAAAATATTTAATATTTGGGTAATGTTTGGGTAATATTTACTATATTAACTTCACTCCGTAAAATAGCGACGAATTGTGGAACGTGAGGCGAGCTGTTTTCTATAGAATATTTAATTTGGTTAACGTAATTTTAATTTCGAGATTTACTATTTCAAGTGAAAGTTTCGGCGAAATACCTTTTGATTTTTTTAAGTTAATGCAAGTTTAAAATGCTTGATGAAGTTGACGATGAACTTATTAAATTTACATTAGTTATAGTAAAAATTATTCTACTAATTTAAAAGCCTAAATTAATGTCATGATTTGGGGCAATAAAATTGAAATCTAAACAATTAGATCATTACATTTACATAAAAACGTATGTACATCTATACAAAGGGTACTAGGAAAGTTTTGCAATATGACGCAACAATGAATCGTAAAAAGCTGCTTGTTGCTGGATGTTGAGACATGTTCATACGCGCACAGTAACCGCCGAGCCATGTCGATGGGCGCAGTTATTCATTTGCAGTGAGAGTGTAAAGTGCTTGCGATGGCATCGTGGTCACGAAAGGGCAGTTTTGCATTATAATTTTGTGCGTGGTTTAAACATAGACCAGAGCTTCAAAGAAGTGACTCTTGCACTAGGTGATGTTTGTCCACATTGCATAACGATATTCAGGTGGTATAGAGAATTCCAAAGGGGAAATTTAACTGTGACTGACTCAAGAGCAGATGACACGACGTGTGACTTGGTGCCGGGAGATGCTAAAAAAGTTTAATAAGGGACAATCTTGGTATGAGAACAACATCGTGACAGATGACGAGACTTCGCTGTACTATTACGATGTGCCGACCAAAGCTCAAAACAAACTTTGGATCCTTGATGATGAGGACATACCCGTAGTTGTCAGAAAATCCCGATCTGTAAAGAAGAAAATGATACCGTATTTCTCAAATCGAGTAGAATTGTGGAACGCGTCGTTTTGGGCACACAGAAGACAGTCACAGCTAAGTGGTATACTGAACAGTGCCTGCCTAAAGTCATTGGATCTATGAAGAACCAGCGGCCAAAGTCAAGAATGGACACCTGGTTCCTCCATCACCATAATGCTCCAGCTCACCGCGCCAAAGCCTGCACCGACCACGACAGGATTGAAACTTCTCAAGCACCATCCCTACAGCCCAGATCTTGCTCCCTATGACTTTGCACTGTTCCCGCATGTGAAAATGAAGCTAAAAGGGAGGCGGTTTTCCAGTGATGAGGACCTTCTGCGGGCTTGGGACAAGTGTGCTTTACTCCCTAGTGAAACTTGGCAGAACTGGTTTAAGGATTGGTTTCGGAGGATGGAGAGGTGTATTGAGTGTTGAGGAAATTACTTTCAAAAAATTAAATAAACAAAGCTGTATTGTAAAACTTTCCTAGTACCCTTTGTACGTTGGTGTCCTTTTTTTAATATGTTGATGTTAATGATGTTAGACACCTGATTTAAATAAACTACAATAAACAGGTTACATTTGTTTCATGAGTTTGTTTGCCGTATAGTACGATCCAACGAAATACTGATATCACTTAGTAGAACTTTGTAAACGCTTGGCGTTCTTAATAATACTACGGATATTCCTTCCACTTGGCAACCTAATGAGCAAGGGGCGCGGCCACTCCGAACTCGGTTATAACAGCCAATAAGGAAAATTTTGAACAATAGGAAAACGTATAGATTTTTCAAATGAAAAAAAGATCCTAATAACTTTATCGAAAACTGGAAACTTTTCTCATCGGGAAATAACAAAGAGCGAAGGTGATTCCCATTATACCGTGGACAAAGTAGGGAAATTAGTTCAAGAAAACTTACGTCGATCGGATGTAATCAATTCTGAGGGATTAGAAAAACCACAAAACATATTATGATAAAAAACAATTTCGACCTCTTAGAGAAGGCTACGCAGTCTACAACATGACGTAAACATATTAGAGCGACCATTAAAGTCGCAGTTGTATGAAGAAAAAATTTATAGTCAGCGCTTTGTAAAAAAGAAAACAAAAATAACAGAAACAATTGATAAAGCGAAGTTACAGTGGACAATGCAACATAAGGAACTCATGGTTGATGATTGGAAAAAGGTATGCAACATTAATTTCAGTCCTTAATGTTTTACACACTATTGGAAAATTTGGAATTTAACTGAAAATGTGTTGTATTCAGTGATGAGTCGCGGTTAGAGGGAGTAAAAGAACTGGCTTGCTTCTTAATGAGAAGGCCGTCTAAACGTTTTCGTAAAAGTGCCGTCGTTAAAACCCTCAAAAAATGCCCAGCTATAATAATTTGATCCTCTATATCAGGAGAAGGGCTTGGATTTGTATATTTCGTTACTAGAATGATGAAACCAGGTTCAATATAAAGAAGTGATAGAATTAGTTTTGATTTAATGTATTATGTTTAGGTTCTCGAGATGTTGCCTACACATTTATGCTGGGGCGTTATCCCACAGGGCAAAATCTATCAAAACTTTATATTCCGAAAGAAATTCGATAATTCTCCAGACTTAAATCCAATTGAAAACTTCTGGCATAGTCTAAAGGATTGTATGTATATTCGTCTCGAAATCAAACATACTAAGACAAAATGTGGATAATACCTGTTGAAAATATGGAGAAATAATCTAGGTTTACAAGAATTGGTGGAATCTTGTATCAAAAGTATGCCTAAAAGAATTTCTGGCGTAATTAAGCTGAAGGATGGATTAACTAAATATTAATTAAAACTCTTGAATATAGTATAGAAGTAATGTAAATAAATATTGTTCATTTGAGAAGTTGTTATTTTGTTTAATTTATTATAAAAAGTGTAGTTTATATGGTGACTCCAATTCGGTTGCACGGTTCTATATATCCACTTTTAAATTTCTATTGGATTGGTTTCTTTAAAATTAAAATTTATACAATTCATAATCATAATGAAGTGTAAATTAAATTTTAATAAAAGGTAATTTCATTATATTTATTAAAAGTACAAACAAATAGTATTTAATAATACCACACAATTAATAATTATAATTGATTGTTAAACATTCTAATAGAAATGTGGCATGCAAGAATTTGTAAACAATTTCTGATTCTAATTTTATCGGATTTAGTGTTAAAAAAGTGTTAAGTTTCGAAAGTGTAGTATTTATAAAAAAAAATTACCAATATAAAATGATATACATTTTACCTAAGTCAGAATACTAAACAGCAACGGAAGACTAACCTTAGAACTACGATAGAACAGGGAAAAGTTGTTAACCACTATTAGTATCACTCAGTAACACACTGAACTACAAACCATAACAAATACGGAAATAGACTAAAAGGGTTAGTACAGTTAAAACTGGAAGGGATAAGAACATGACCCAAAAATAGAACAAACATGCCTAGACTATTGTAATGAAACTTACGACAGCCAGCTTTGCCTAATTTAGGTGTTTTGCTGTCTGCTCGGTGAAACGTTTCATCTGTCAACATAGACAAACATCGTGTTGTTATAATATTTTTTATAAACATCGATTACTTGTTAGTATCTTATTATTACAAAATATATTATTATTAGGGTTAAGAGGTTATGAGTTCGTGTATTACACACGTATGTAAAATATTACACAACACTTAACAAGTAATACAAAAGGTCATGTATTTATTAAAATATCAATATTAATATCTGTTGAAACACAAAAGAAACAGCAAAAAGAACAAAAGCAGATCGCATTAAAGTGAGTTCATATGTTATACTTTCAACTTAGTCAAAGTTACTTTTAATATTATACTTTAAAAATATCCTTTTCGGAAGCGTTTAACAATTTATTTATCTAATACACTCCAAAATATAATTAATTTTGTATTAAAATTACATTCGAATAACACGAGGTTGGATCAGTATTTAGTGAAGGACTGATTAATAATTGTGACCTTAAACAAAAAGAATTTTTGGAAAAAAGAATTCATATTTTCAACGTATTTTCCCTGTAACTTATTACGCAAGGTGTTTAAGGAAACGTTTTAAGAATTTATGGGTAAGTAGTGCGGTCGAAAATGAGAAAAATCTTAATAAACATACATTCGCAAATCAATCGTTTACCAGATAAAGACGATTTTATTGCAACAGCAGACTAAATTTGCCTTTGTTGTGTTTATTAAGGTGTTATTGCGTAGTACGGTCGAAAATAAGAAAAATCTTAATAAACGTGTATTCGCAAATCAACCGTTTACGAGATAAAGGCGATTTTGTTACAACAGCAGACTAAATTTGCCTTCGTGGTCTTTATTAAGATGTTATTGTATTTTTATATAAAATAATTCTTCTAACACTTACTTAGTTAAAGTTACCTAGTTCAGGCGCTATTGGGCCTTGAACAATTGCAAAATAGTTTTTATTATAATTTTAAAACGGCTTATGCTATTTTACTAAAGTTTGATATGAATATTATAAGAATTATTTAAATGTTAATAAGCAGTATATTAACTCTCTTGAGGTAAACTTTGGTGTTAACATAACACTTAACAAGTGTTGTTAACTGCCATTATTAACAAAACACTTACTGTATCAAAAAAGCACGATAAATCCGCAAAGAATCGTTCATTAACAATACCAGAATTTACCCGAAGAGAGTTAATATACTTGAAACGCGTCGTAATCAAGGTGCTATTAACATTTGAATAATTTTCACCTAATGGCAATTGCTACGTTTAAAGTATTCGTATATTCACGCATCATGGTAACTTAGTTTATTTGGCGAGACGACACGGTTTCGTTCTTTCGTTCAAACGTACGTATGTTTGGGCGAGAGAGGGAAGTATTGTTTTTTCATTATTTTTCAGCATGGAAAAGGTCGATGAACCCACAAAGAATCATTCGTTAATAACACCGGAGTTTAGCTGAAGAGAGTTAATATACTCGAAACGCGGTGTTATTAACATTTGAATAATTCTTATAACGTTCACCTAGTGATAATTGCCTAGTTTAAAGTGTTCGTTTATAGACACATGGTCACTTACTTATCTATATGACGAAACGACAGAGTCTCGTTCTTTTGTTCCGATATTCATATATTTGAACGAGAGAGGGGGGGGTATTGTTTTTTCAAAAATTGTTATATTGACATAAGTAGTTTTATGGGGCAAGAAACTAAATTATGATTAATATCAATCTATACGTGTAGAACTTGTATTTTTTAATAATTCATATAATTATTAATTTATATATTTTATACCTGAATTAATTAATCTTATTATCTCTATGAACATCATAAATAATATAATTCTTTAATTAAGAAATATTTATAATAGATATTTCATGTATCTGGGGGTTCCGCAAGGATCAATATTTGGACCATTACTTTTTTTTATTATGTATAAACGATTTGCTGAATGCTATATAATCCTTAACAGTTCTCTTTGCGGATAACGCGTCAACGGTTATAAACTCTGGGAACAAAGATTTAAATATAGCCGTAACGGAAAATATATATGCGTTAAAGTGCAGCAAATAGTCTACAATTGAATTTATTCCAAACCCGATTTACTGACCTTTGGAAACAGCTTACCGACAGATGTAATTGTGAACAATGAAATGTTCGCCACCCACGAAGGACGCGGCAATACTCGGTCTTACGGTTGACTCTAAGTTGTCCTGGAAACATTACATCAATAAACTATCTGGAAAACTGTCCCGGTTCAACTACTGCTTGCGTGTTATTTCTCGTAGTGTTAGTGTGGATGCAGGATTCTTGCCTTACTTCGGCTATGTATATTCAAGGCTCCTGTGGTGTTCTGGGAGAATTTCATCGACTGTCATCCACAAGTTATGTATAAGAGCGATGTATGGTATGAAACCAACAGAGTTCTATAGATGTCTTTAGATTTACTAAAGTACTAACAATGCCCTCAATACTCAATACCATATACTTTAATGTGCGTTACACATGAAAATAGATTACAAAATCAAACGATATTTACTTGAATACAAAACATATTATGTTATGAATCATGACAGCTCGGACTGCCAATGTTTTGTTTAGATGGTGTAAAGACCACCCTAACTAAATTCGACAGATATATTTTCATGCACATCGTAAACTTTTTGTGGTACCTACTGAACATGAATACATACTTTAACTGTTTTATCATGTAATTGTTGTTTCTTTGTTGCGATGCAATCGTCCAGAAAACCAGTATGAATATATTTTAGCTATTCTTACAATTATTAAATCTCTATTGTGCTCGTTTTGCAACAGTGTAATACGTCCCCAGGACGTTACCATTCAATCGATATACTGGTCCAGAGGCGTTTAAGTTCAAATCCCATATGGTTGCAGTCGATGGAAATTGGCCCCCATGAACATATTCTATCTCAGCTATGATTTCGGCGTTTGTTTAGTTATTTAAAAATATGGAGTAAATCATTGATTGGTATCAAGTTTTATGTGTTTCAAAACAAACCGAAAACAGTTCACTTTTTATTCACATAGCGAATGCTCCTAAAATCGGAATGAACGGAAATATTGACAGTTGTGTTTTGAAAGGTTACCAAGTTGAAAAAAAAATAAAATTCTTTGTTAGTGCTGCCCTCTTTCGTCAGGCTCACTAATTACTGATCCACCTTAGTGTATAAACATTCTAAAGATAATAATTTCTAATCGAAGTTTAACAAAATAAAAGCTTTAAATCAATTATATAATATTCAGAAGATAGAGAAGTAATCTTGATATATTGGGTTGGAAAAGTCATGACAAATTTTTTCCATATTTTTCATAGCTCATTTATTAATATAAAAAATTAATACAAAAAAAGATACAGTGCCAGTTTTCTGCGATAATTCTTTTACCATCTTTCGTTGAACTTCATAATTACTCATTTGAGAAGCTTCGTAAGGTACTCATTCTGATCATTTGAATAGAAGGTTACGCCATGCAAAAAATTTGGAAGAGAATAAAACATTAAGTATGAAGATGCATGGTCCCGTAAATATGATGCGCGTGGTAATACATCCCATTTAAGATTCAATATTTTTTGACTGGCGATCAAACTTGTGCGTGATTTCACATCCAAAGTAAAATCACCTCTTTGCGGTTAACGAGCTCTAGACCCTTCTGGATGATGGATTTATTCGAAATGCTATCGACAGTACGCACTTAAATTTGTTGTTCCTTTCGCTGATAGAAGCTCGAAAAACACACTTTATGGACCGTTTTCGCACCACTTTGTTGAAAACAATCCACTTCTCATCACCAGTTGTCAGTCGCTTCAAGAAAGGAATACTTCTTTACGTTAAAAACGCTAGCTTTTTCATATAGTCGTGAAAGCTTGAATAATGGATGTTTAACGTTTCTGTAGTCTTTTCTATCGTGTATCGTTGGCTCGATAGACGTATTTATTTTGTTATTAATCTCAATACGGTTACCTAACCAGAGAAGTTCTGTGTTGCAGAACTGCAACAGTTATAAAGATTCAATTTAAAATTACTAAGAAATAACATTTCTCATATTAGCATACTGTGGCGTTTCTGTAACAAAGCGTTGTATGGCAACAGTATGAATGTGAATTCTATGCAGTATCACCGGCAGTTGATATCGTAATTTGGTAAGAGACGCTTTTAATTTTTTGACAAAAACGAATTGCTCTACATCAAGCTTCTTTGCATGTAACACCTAATTGTAATAGGCGAAGGAACTTAATACTTTTCGTTTCGTAGTACAGCTTCTTGCAAAATCATATTCATTTTTAGATAAAATATCTTAACGAATGAGACACTTGACTAGGACAATCAGACAAAATTTGTGTTGTTAAAACTTTAGCTGGCGGCTTTTACACATCGATATCTCAATTAGGATGTTCTCGTTTCAAATATTCTTCACTTGCTTCTTCTAACTCTTTATTCGTGATACGATTGTCTTTGTCACCCAGTAACGTCAGAATATCTTCAGCATTCATTGAAATCTAGTTTGTGTTTTTCAGTTTTCGGTTTTCAAAAATATTGTTTTTTCATAAAATAAGAGAAATAAAGGCAAGTCTTTGTAGATTGTACTTTCTCTAACTTATAAATAACTATTTCGAAGTACTTCAAGTCATGGTGAATGATTTTTCAAAAGCATTTTAAAGTGGAAAAACCAACCGCTAAACTATAAGGAATAGTAGGAAACAGCATATATTTGGATAGACAGTAATAGGTCATTGTGGGCTAGATTTTGAAGAACTTGTGAATGAATAAGAACTGTAATAAAGACCTATACTTACTATATTTATCGGCAGTCACACAAAGTCAGTTTAACAACAGAAGAAGCTCTTGTTGGAGTCATACCTATCTGCCGATGAACAAACACTTTCAGCGAAGGTTAGAGTGTTCTAGGGCAGTTCTTTCTGACAAGTTTCATGAATGTGGATTTAAATTGTGTGAAGAAAACACATTAACCAATGAAGAACGTCGAATGTAGTTGGACGACTTACTACAATTATGCCCTCCAATGAAAATTATCCCCTATTTTTCGATAATTATACTTCTGTACTTTTAATTAAAACATTATTAGCATTGACTTTCTTGTAGAGCAGTGTCAGTGTAAATTTGACACAACTTTTCACGCGCGTCTTTCTCTTACAGAAGTAAAAGAGAAAATTTCACACTTTGGTCGTCCATTTTTAACTTATTCTTTCAAACATTCAAATAAATCGCTAAATTTTTCCAAAATGAAGTTAGAACTGTCAACTGTCATATGGCATAGCATAAAAGTAGATGCACTAGCACTTGTAAAAATGGCTATTAGCGCCATCTGTTGCAAAAATGTGTCATGACTTTCACAACCCGTTTTAAAATAAAATGACCTGAATTATATTTAACAATGGAGTTTAATTTATGTCAGAATATATTTCTGAAATTTACTATACATTAACAAATGTACAATACATATTAACTAATTAAAGATCACATTTTGAGAATTTAAAAATTATCATTCATTACAGAACTGCACCAACTCTTCACTGAATAAATGCATGAACTTCTTTAAATGACAGTTTTTTTTTTCTTAAATAATAAGGCAAAGTTTTATTTTACTTATTTACATAGAAGGCTTACAATGCTTCAATTTTTCAATCTTCTTCCAGTATTATTTGAAACCCTAACCAAAAGTAGTTAAAAACAGGTTATTTCAACATAATATTATTAATTAGCTAAAACAATTATCATGTACTATATGTTGTGGAATATTTTACATCAATATTAGTTCTAATATTTTCGTGAATGGTAATTAAATCATTATAATTACAGATAAATTTACTGCAGTTATTTTTCACTTGTTTTTATACGAGCCAATCATAGTAAACTTAGTAAGTCATAATCATGCCATAAGGTTTGTTGTACTTGATTTCTCTATTGTTTTATAATTGAAAAGCAAACATAGATCTACAAACATACAAACCTGGCAGAGATGTCGAACTAGACGTGGAGTTCTTATCGAACTCATCTCCTGCAGAAGAACATGGTGATGTTAGCAACACTAAGTCAAGCGATCTAGCAGTTAGTAACATGAACAAGCACAATATCTTTTTGCATGAATATTATGTACGTGTCGTTTTGTTTTTGGTACATATATGTTTGTGTGTAGATTGTGTTGATATCTGTCTATGTTTAACAGTGTTGTGTAGCAGTAACGAATTTTGTTTGTAATTAAGTTCAAAAGAAAATATGTTGAGAGACGATAGCTTTTGATCTTACACAAAAGAACACTACTTTTATTCACGGTAGAGTCGTCGGAATAGCTGTTTGAATCTTATAGAAGGGCAAGGAATAAGTATATGTATACTATGGTTACACCAAATGCACAAAAAATGTAAAAAGCTAAAGAGTTTTAAACTCCTGCTCAGACGGTAGGCGCAACAAAGATAATCCAGATTTGATCGTTCATTTTGAGGTAATCATATTAAACGGTTGATGATAGCTCTTTTTATAAGAGAGCACGAAATAATAATGAATCGTACAAAGCCTGTTTCAAATTGCGTGGTTTTTTCAAGAATAAATAAAATATAGATGGCGCACTGAATTTGTCTGGGTATGTGGGCATTTAAAAAGTGTGATGTATGACATTTATAAAAATGGCTTCGTACACGGTAAAACAACGCGTTCTAATTGTTCAATTAATTTATAAAAATCGGCGTTCTGTGAAAAGAGTTTTTCGAAAATTACGTGAATTTTATGGTTTACATAATCGTCCATCTGAGAGCACTATTGGTAGAATTATTAAAAAATTTCAAGGGACCGGTTCCGTGGAAGATCAAAAAAGTGAAAAATACAGTCGTAGTGGTCGTTCACAAGAAAATATTGGTTTGGTTTGTGAAAGTGTTGCTGAAGATCCTGAAATGTTCACAACAATTTGGACTTAGTGGATCAACAACATGGCGTATTTTACACAAGGATTTAGCTCTGAAGGCATATAAGGTTCAAATAACATTAAAACGTCGTTCATTTGTCAATTTCAACAATGAACAACCAGCTGATTTTTCTCAAAAAATAATGTTTTTCGATGAGGCACATTTTGAATTTGGTGGCTATGTTAATAAACAAAATTGCCACATCTAGGGTGAGGAAAATCCACGAATTATTCATGAGAAACCTATGAATCCTAAACGAGTTACTGTTTGGTGTGCATTATAGTCAGGTGATGTAATTGTACCTTATTTCTTTGAAAATGCTGCTGGTGAAGCTGTAACTGTCAATGGTGATCGATATCGTTGGATGATAACCGAATTTTTGTGGCTTGAATTAATGAATATTAATCTAGAGGATATGTGGTTTCAACAGGATGGCGCTACACCTCATTTTGCACACGAATCAATTGACTTATTGCGAGAAAAATTTCCTGGACGTGTAATCTTAAGAAACGGTGCTGTTAATTGGCCACCAAGATCATGTGATTTGACACCGTTAGACTATTTTCTTTGGGGTTATGTGAAAAGTCAGGTTTATAAAAACAATCCACAATCAATTCCTGCTTTGAAAGATGAAATTATTCATGTCATTGGTGAGATAGAGCCTGAATTATGTCAAAATGCCATTGAAAATTTTAACAAAAGAGTGGACGTCTGTGGAGCTGCAAGAGGAGGCCATTTGGCTGATATTATTTTTCTCATATAAATGTCATAACTGATACTTCAATTACCAATAAAAAGTTTTTGAAAGTGAATGCAAATTATGTGTTTTATTTATTCTTTAAAAAACGCGAAATTTGAAGCACCTTTGTATATAATATATGTAGTTACACTAAATGCACAAGAAATACGAATGGCAAAAGCTTTTATAACTTTTACCTTGATGGTTGGCGCATTATTGCTTTGATTGCAACTTGTTCTTATTTTATACGAAAAACAATATCTAAAATGCGAATTCAGTCTCTACTTATCTTCGATCATCTTCACAAACCATGATGGAACAGTGTAAAAGGCCGAAAGCCTGGCGTCTTTGGAACACTATCATGATAAGTCTATAGAATAAAATTTATTTATAGAGTAATTACAATCCAAGTTACTCTAAGTAGGATAGCGTGTCGAGAGTTGCATGGCCGTGGGGAAGTCCTGTAGTTAACGTTCTACTGGGGGCACCAGACGCAACCTTTCTGTATTTAGGCTTATCCAGTCAGGTGGGGCTCCGATTGTATTACTAGTATGGAAAAGGTACAGAGCAAAATCCAACAAACAAAGTAGAAAAGAAATATTCTAAAGCTGCAAGGTTGGAATCTTCCATGCACCTCTAAAAAAAAAAGGTAAGGATGAACCAGTGGTCATCTATATAGACACGCATACATATCTGTGAGAATCAACATCATAAAGCAGATGGATTTGATGTCCGACGAAGAGACCAGATTAGCTAGCTTTCTAAGGTTAAAGTTTAAAGACTGGTGAAACAGGGCCAACGGCACATACAAAGAAATGATAAGATTTCAGAGAGAAACGAGGATCATAAAAGAGATTACTTGAGGATCAGTTCAAATAATCCTAAATCTTACACTATATGCTCAATGGGTTCTAAAAGTTCTTCAATTTTTGCCCTAGTAGTTGGCGCACTATTTACCTGATTACAGTTTGTTAAAAGACGATTCATTTATTCTCATTGATTTGACAAATGGTTCTTTTCGATTATTCCCACATGGAAAAGAATGAAACTTGGTATTTCGAGCGGCATGATAGGTTCATAAATAACACTTATTTTTGGTTTTTTAATTAATTGTATAATTAATATGAGCTGAAGCTTTTATTGTGTTGGCGATACATCACACACAGCAATGCTTAAGGAGTATCATCCAGGAGATTCGACCATTGATTTTGAGGTAATTGTATTCAAATCAATGATTGAGGAAATTATGATTCGATATATTGGAATAAAATTACATTTTCGGAATAGGAGTTTTGCTTACTCCAATAATGAATGTTTATTATTGTCGTTATACGAATACATATAAACAATAAAGATATGATGGAGATATAAATCAAAGTAATCGCTTACTTGATGTTTGTCTGTTTATTTTGATATTGATATTGACTTTGATATATTGACTATCAGGAAATACGTGATGATATTCTATGGCTGAAGCAACATAATTTTTTCTCATTATTGAATGTGGTAAAATTAACCATCTTGTGATTGATTGATATATAGAGAAAAAAGAAAAAATAAACGGGCGACAGCTATATCGTTGACAGTACTGAAAATAACAGAATTTCTTATACACGCTCTTTTTTGTAATGAATCTATCATGCTCTGGAGAAATTCCTTCTTCCTTTGACTAACCATAAATAGAATTTAAGATAAAAGCTACTATTTCAAAACATCTATTAATAAATTTTTTTTTAAATGTATTTACAAAATATTAAGATATTTCATTTTAACATTCTGTCAAATATATTACGGTTCGTAATTACTTTTATTTCCTTTTCCATTTAATACACAAAGGCGTTGAATGGCTAAAAATGAATATCTCAGTTTGTGCTGTCTCTCGGCTGTATGCATTAAAATATAGAATCTTTGTTGAATATTAAAATTGTTGGAATTAAAATCATACGGATCAAAGTAATTTTAGATGACAAAGTAAAGAACAAAATTATTTAAGAGAGAATAATACAAAAGTATTAGTCTCCAGAGAAAATTAATATTTGAAGACTTGAATTTTATAAAGTATTTATGACATTTGGAAAAAGTCATTCCGATGTAGTCTGTCGCAGTGAAAATCAAATTTTTTTAAATGAAAACAAAAGCTTACATTTTGGTAAAACTCATTTATTTTATTCAAAGTAGTCGCTTTCGGCTTCAATACAACGTTTTGCACCGTCAATTAACATGATAATGAATTTTTAAGTTCATTTTTAGAGATGTTCCTCTAGATCGCTGTCGACGATTTTTTAATGGCTTCGACGTTGACATAACGCTGTCCTTTCATCGGCAAATGTAGTTTGGAGTATAGATAGAAATGACAGAGGCCCAAATCCGGTGAATATAGTGAATAGTTGATGGTTAAAATGTCATTTGTAGTAGAAAATCAGTGATAAGCATCGAGCGATGAGGCGGTGCATTATCATGTAACAAACGCCAGCTACCATTTTCACGATATTGATACGCGGCAAAAGACTTATTCGAGAATGATTTCCATTCGGAAAGTTGTGGAACAAAGAGGTAAAATGAGTCCATAACTGTTATGAACAACGTAGCAACGATATTGCAAAAAAGCGAGGAAAAAATCTAAAGAAGAAAAAAGTAAAGCAAAGATTGATATGTCGATAATGACAAATTTAGTAGAAGATTCATATCAGTGTAGAGGAATAGAAGATAACAGAAATTTTAAAAATTTTTGGACTAAATTATAGATTTTAAAAGAAATATGGACCAACATGCTAAAAATTAAAAAAATTTATAGACTGTTCCATATATAACTTTTAGATAAATATTTTCAGAATAAGAGAATCAAGTTTTTTCAAAGACTACGCGTTTCTTTAAATATCTTGCACCAATTTGGGAACAACCTACTACTAGCAAAAGCTAGGATTAATGAATTGCAGAAAGTACGAAATATTTGCGCTTGCTATCATCGAATAAATTAGATAGCTTAAAGAAGTCGAGACTTACATTACAGAAGTCTAAGGAAACAAAGATGTAGCTTCGCCACCAAAAAATATTTGGAATTCAAAATATTCCAAACTTTTAAAATTCTACTTTTTCTAGTAACTCTAAAAACCACCACCAAACCCTTTTTATGATATTTTTAAAGATATTGTAAGAGTACAATTGATCGCTTGCGACCAATGAAATATCTATATGGCTAGTTATTTACTAGATTGTGTGCTTTAAATATTTGCTATATACTAAACGCTATATAATGTATTAGGTTTGTTATTCTTGTCATGTGTAATTTAAGTATTTAAACAATAAAATAATTATGTTCTATATATATAGGAGTGTATTTAATGCTTTTGGTGTTTCGGTAGCTATTCTATGTCCATACTTCTAGCATCTAGAAGCAAATGCATTTAAACAATGGTGCATAAACATGACACGTTTAAAACAAAATCGAATCATATTTCAACATCTTTACCTGTGCGATAATTATCTCTTCCGCTAGGCACCTGCAAATTGGGCGGTGTTTGCGTCAAAGCTTTCTGAACCAAGCCAGTCAGATTTGCCAGTTGCCGTTCCATATTCTCCACTCGAATTCTGAAACACAAGAGAATCCCAGCAGTGAAACAGAACTGACTTCGCGTAAGTTCTCCCATAGTTCCCTATATATATGTTTACGCAATATACGTACAATCTACGACACAAACTACAAAGCAGCAGCTGCTAATGTTTATATATAAATACTCAATCTGCAATATGTGAGAATCACATCACTTTCATACTCATTCATGTTTATAGATCTTGCTGTCTAAGTATCTCAAAATGCACCATATACATAAAGAGAAGCAGTATATACTAAATTACTGTTAATGCAGGATTTCCATACATATCTTAATCGATTTGGCAATCAATCAAATGTCGGCCGCATCCGCATCTACTATACAGATTGGTCCTAAAAGTGCAGCAATTTTAACAAGGTGTTTTCTGTATTGATCTTTTATTATTATCCAAGGAGATAGTTTTAAACAGGAATTTATAAGATTAATAGATACATA
This sequence comes from Dermolepida albohirtum, assembly GCA_031893035.1. Lineage (NCBI taxonomy): Eukaryota > Metazoa > Arthropoda > Insecta > Coleoptera > Scarabaeidae > Dermolepida > Dermolepida albohirtum. The sequence continues at coordinate 676,431 of JAVIWB010005812.1, forward strand.
GGTATTAGTTGTGTCTTTTAATGTTAGATTAATGCTTTACTTGTTTTGTTTTAAAAAGGACATATTTTAAATCGACGAAGTAATGGCAAGGTTTATTATATATATAAGATTTGATTGTTTGGGGTGACCGTATAGACTATTCCTCTGCGACCTTGTCATATGTTGTGGTCCTCATACCAAATTAGAGTACGTTTCAAAGCTTCATTCTTTAAATTAGTCTTACCAGCTTCAAGACCTGGGCAGCTCTTCCACCTTTCCACCATTTTCAATGGCTGTTTAAATGTTTTATTTCTGCTTCACTATAAGGAGTATCTTTAGCATTATTTGGCCGAAGAACATGGTCAATGTGCAACCTATTTCACGCCGCTTATTAATTTCTCGAATATCACAATATAACGCGGCTAGTTCCACTTGAAATACTGTACATTTAATTAGTAGATCATGTTCTTTCCTTGAGTTCATAAATTCCGATTGCAATAGATTGCACTGTCTTATAGCCAGCTGAAGGAATCGAATCCAAAAGCCACTGCCTTAGAATGTCTTTTAAATTTCCTCCAGTTCAAGTGAATCATCATGAGCGCGCAATAATAACCTGCCTCCAATTAATTTGAATTAAGCCGTTGGGGGATGTGAAGGTATGGACTATTAGACGCATATGTGTACTAGATCCATTTTTCTTCTACAGGTAAACTTTTCCCCATTTCCCTCTATATGGTATTACTTTTGTGTAGTTTTTGTAAAAGTTGAACTTCTGAACCAATACATCGCTCGGCTCCTACATAGAGGAGTTCGTATTTTCTTCCATCAATTTATGATGAGCAGCTCACATCCTGTAACTTCTAACAGAGACGATCTTCTCTTTCGCTTCAATTTTTTTCCCTTTTATCCAGTCTAACTGCTCTTTTTGCTTTAAAATTAACTCACCTTTTCTTCGTCGTTTTACGTTTTCTATCGATTTGAAACTTTTGCATAAGATTCAGTTTCCATATACTGTTTGATCGTAGTTTTGATCATAGGTTGCGGAAAATGTAAATGACAAGCAATAATGCACTATCAACATGCCTTGGTTTTGAGACATTACGACTTGTCCTCAATCTATCTTCTTTAATTCTCGAGTTTTTGATAGTATTATATTACACGTGGTACTACAACATTTACCACATAACTTTTCCTTATATACTAATAGATGAATCAAATATTTAGACACATAAATTATATATCTAACTCACATTTTCTTAATATGAGTTCAACAATTTTCGTCTATTTGAAGGTGTATACTCTATTCTCTTGTACTCAGTTTAGACCATTTTCCATTCTCACTACATGGTTGCTTCTAATAACTTCGCTTTTCATCCCTTCTGGATTTTGCCTAATGCTCTCTGCGGGCCAAGGTTATTCCCAACCAAGTAACTCATCGTAATGATCTTATTTGTCGCTTTTTCATCAAGTTTGTTATATCTAGGTTATTATACAACTCCTTCAGTTTATCATTTTTCTCCTAATTGTGCTGGTCCATATATTCATATCGAATTTATTAGGTTTTTGCGTATCTTACGAATTCGGTTTCTATTTTTCGCACACTGTTTCCAACATTGACTGTATTTTTGGTATTTTTTAACATATTCTGGTTTTAGGATTTTGTTCAGTATGGGTAGTATCCATTTTCAGTTGCAATTGTGGCTCACAGTGTCGTCAAACATTAACTCTCTTCTTAAAAGTGTAACTTTGATAGAAGTATTTTACCAGAAGCAACTAACATGAACATATGCCTCTAGATGCATCGATGAGTGGAAATTGTTTATTTGCAGAATTTTTATCTTTTCAAACACAATTTTGTTATAATAGCAGTAATTAAATATAAATCTTGTGTTTGCTATAAGTGAATCTTTAATAATATTTGAATAAAAAGAAAGGAATTTACTTGGTTGATCATGGTACATGAATAAGATAAAAGAAAGATCATTTGATGTTACGCCCTTGTTACAATTTCTGCTATTAATAATATTACTCAAGATATACACAATTTGCTTGGACACACTTTTGTCGACGTGTTTCCAACAAATTAATTCCAATTTCAAACGTGGTGGGGTGGGGCTTTGAGAGTTCATAAAATCTATCCAGAATGATTTAGCCTCAATTGCGAAAAATTACGAAAGGTCTTATTTCGTATGTGATCTTCCAAAGTGTGAAATAAATGGCAATCCGTTGGTGATAGATCAGGTGAGTATAGAAGATGTGAGAGCTTAATTCGCTACGCTTTCGTACGGTTATTTGCGTCACATGCGGTCTTGCATTATCGTGTCGGAAGATGGGCTTTCTAATTTCACTACAATATGACTGTAATTATTACTTGTTCAAGCTTTAAAAAGTGAATAATGGACGATACTCCCTATACTCCATTATATTGTCACCAGAATCTTTTGACTATGTAGAGATGGCTTCAGTGTATGTCCTCGATATTCACAAAGGTTCATTTACTGCTCCGATCGCTTTCTGTTATCATAAGTCTGAAAATTTTGCATCTTCGCTGCATTTGCTAATCGTTTATTTCATGTGGAGCTCATTTGTTGAACTTTTTTACCTTTCCTATGTTCTTAAGATGGTTATAGACGGCTTCGTAACATATTCCAATTCTTTAAATTCTTTTCTCCAAAATGGAACTTTTTGAATCATTTTTCTACAGTTCGTTCGTTGACGGTACCATCTCCAAACGCAGTGCTGATATTGTGAGTAGTGCAAAAAATAACCCTCAATTCATTGGTCGATACCATTACATAAAATATCTGCAAAAATTACACTTATCCAAAAGTAAAGGAAGTAGCGTTAGAAAGAGGAACAAAAAAATTTTTTTTTAAAAACTTTTAAACATACATTTCAGCAATCAATTTGTCAATGATGAACAATCCATTTCATATTACACGATCTGTAGCATAGGTTGCAGCAGTTTCTAATAAAATATAATTTTGTATTTGGGTGATTGAAAGGATACGTAAATATTGAAATCGGATTAATATTTGTTAATAATCTCTTTAGTTATTATCAAGCTTCAAAGAAACAATACTTTATAACTGACTTAAGATCGTTACTTTTAAAGCTTATGCAGTTTAAGACTTTTAAAGGAAAAACACCCTGCTAAAATTTCAGCATTTCTTTTAGTAACATTCTGAATAGCGACATGAGCCTAACGTGGACTTGCATTCTTTACCTAGTTGCGTCATATGGAACTGCTGTAGTTGGTGGAAATCCAGTTCTAGGTGCAGCTCTTGGACCACCTGTAGTTAACTTAACTCCATATAGGGAATATGATTCATCCAATAATTCCGTATCACTAAAATGACATATATATGCATGAAGTAAATAAATGGTGTGGTTTTGAGAATGGTGTGCCGTATTAAAATAAAATTTTACGATATTAAAATAAAAAATATGTATAACACAGTTTATGTACAGAAGATTCAGATCTGCGTCTGTACACGTGAATGATAAATGGACGCTAAACAAATTGGACAAAGTTATGTATTATTATTGGATGATAATGCTTTCTAAATATTGTTCTGATACTTATGGCAATTGAAATATTATAAAATTTTTCAATACTGGAGGGATTGACTTTTTCAGTTACTATTGGAAAAAAGAATTGACTTAAAAGTGGCAGTCACATAAAATTCTTTTTAAACCGAATAAGAAAACGATTCTTAAACAGTTTAATAAAGAATGCCAGAGCTACGATTAGATTATGACAACTTTATAGAAGGTAGATAGTAAAATTTAATCGGCTTTTTTTCATTATATTTATTTTAAGTTGGTCTATTCCTCAAAAAACTGAAACTGTGGACGCTAGCAGTATGTACTGTAAATTACAGAATGTTAATTATCAGGCATTTCGTAGGACATTTGTACGAGGTGTGGCTATTAAATAACGAGACTGACGCTGGTACAAAAGAAGTGCTCATGCGCCAAACGCTAACGACTGACAGCTATTTATCGTGAAGTCTTCTCTTTCGAATACAGTGCCTCTCGCCTCTGTAAACAAATCGGTATAGCCGTAGCCTTCATTCGCATTAGAGTTGTTTTTTATTTCGCCGGAAAAATGTTAAGCGTAACAATAGACCAATGAATCGCTACTGAAACATATAATTTATTGAAGGAAGTGTATGGCAATAAATGTTTATCGCGTGCACGTGTTCTTGAGTGGTTTAAGCGTTTTCAAATTCAAAGCAATGATCTTTGTTTTTTTCGATATTCATGGGATTGTGTACCTTCACTGGGTTCCTGAAGGTCAAACTATTAATCAACATTACTACCTTCACGTTCTTACTTAACTCCGTGAAAGAAAAAGAAAAAAACGACCCGAATTGTGTAAGGACAAGTCATGGGTTCTCCGCCAAGAGAATGCACCGGTTCATTCCGCATTGTCAGTCAAGAGGTTTCTAGCCAAGTAAAGCATGCTAGTGTTAGACCATCCGGCTTATTCGCCGGATCTTGCGCAGTGCGACTTCTATCTGTTTCCTAAGGTGAAATCTGAATCAAAGGGAACAAAATTTGAATCCGTTAAAGCTGTGACAGCGAAAGTGGCAGGCGTCCTGAAGGAGCTGACAGAAGAAGACTTCCAGCACTGTTTCGAACAATGGAAGATTCGCATGGAGCGTTGTAGGGATAGAGGAAGGGTGTATATTGAAGGAGATAATAAGTAAATATGTATGAAATCAAAATAAAATGTTTTACAGCGTCAGTCTCGTTATTTAATAGCCACATCTCGTACATACTGTTTAACATGCTGTAAAATGCGCCGTAAAATTATAGTGAAATTTTTTCTCACAATATACTTTTTATATGCAGTAAACTGAATATTTTAAAGTGTTATAGCAAAACTAAAGCCATTCCAAAGTTTATTTACGTTATACAGGATGATGAAAGAACGTATGTAAGTTATTACAAATAATTAAACAAATCTATATTTTACAGAGAATGAGTTACTTATTAGAAATTATACGCAGCTTGGGCGAAAATATTTTCAGGATGCGCATAACCCATCCACAGCAGGGTTTGCCCTGAAACGGCCGCCTAATGAGCTAATTAATTAACTTCAATTATGAGGCTACTTAGCGGTGTTAATAACTTTCAAGTATTTCTTCATAATTTAAATTTAGTTTTACTAACTTTGGAACGGAAAGTAAAATAAACGCAATGGATATGAAATATTTAAGAAGAGTCAAAGGCATCACAAAGCGGGACAGAGTAAGAAATGTTAAGGACGGAGAAGAACTGCAGGTCGATTCGATAAACATCGTAATAAAAAGAAACCAATTGAAATGGTTCGGACATTTGTGCAGAATGGGCGATGGTAGGCAAGTGAAGCAGGTATGGGAGGCAAAAGTACAAAATAGAAGAGGAAGAGGACGGCCAAAGAAAACGTGGAACGATGAGGTAGCGGCGACCCTCAAGGAAAGAAATATGACATGGGGCGAAGCAAAGAAAACTGCCAAAGACAAAAAAGAATGGAGAAAATTTGTACATGTTTAAACATGTAATACACCTTACACCTGCGGGTAGAAAGGTTTTGATAATATATATATATATATATATATATATATAACGAGTTTTCCAATAAGAGTGATATGATTTCTTTAAAAAAAAAACACATTTATTGTTAAGAAAATTCAAAAGTTTTTTATTTAATGTGAAGTACAATCGATACAATTAAGTTCTAAATAAAGCGTCATTCAAATGGCCTCCACGACTTCTTCTGCAGGAACGAATTCGATGAACCCAATTTTCGAGCACTTTTTTCACTAAATCTAGTCGTATGTCATGAATGGCACTTTCAATATTGACTTGTAAAGCTTGAAGAGAGTCTAGTTTATTTCGATAGACCAATGCCTTCAAATAACCCCACAAGAAATAGTCTAATGGTGTTAAATCACAACTTCTTGGAGGTCATTCAATATCACAATTTCTTGAAATAATCGAATCTCCAAACTTTTCTCGCAATAATTCTATTGTTGCATTTGCTGTGTGGCACGTAGCCCCATCTTGTTGGAACCAAATGTTGTCAAGATCAACTTCTTCCAATGTCGGCCATAAAAAGTTGGTTATCATCAATCTATACCGCTCTCCATTGACAGTAACGGTGTTACCAGTTTCATTTTGAAAGAAGTACGGACCGATGATTCCACCATACCAAAAACCACACCAAACTGTCAATTTAGGTGAATGTAATGGTTTTTCATAAATAATTTGTGGATTTTCTTCGCACCAGAATCGACAGTTTTGTTTATTTACCACACCATTCAGATGAAAGTGAGCCTCATCAGAGAAGATGATTTTCTTAAAAAAATCGTTATCGTTTTCAAGTTGTTCCAAGGCAAAATCTGCAAATTCACGACGTTTACGGTGGTCCAATGGCTTCAGTTCTTGAGTGATAACAATTTTATAGGGATGCAAACCCAAATCCTTTCTCAAAATCCGCCAGGTTGTGGTTTGAGATAGTCGCAATTGTTGAGAACGTCTCGGAATCGGCAAACTACGGTCTTCAGTAACACTTGCCTGAACGACAGCAATATTTGCATTACTTCGAGCGGTTCTTTGTCTTATTGGCACTTGAAAATTATGTAAAGAAAATGTAACCTCAAAATTTTTAACAATTCGACGAATAGCGAGCACACTTGGACGATTATTATGACCATAAAATGGCAAAAGCGCACGAAAAGTTGCAATTGGAGAACGATTATTTTGATAATAAAACTGAATAATTTGTAAATGTTGTTCTTGCGTATATCTCTCCATGATGAAATTGTAAACACTACTGAATACAATGAAAAACAAATGGCCGAAATGTCACTTCAAAATCATATCATCCCTATTGGAAAACCTTATATATATATATATTTACTAACTTCACCATGTAAATTTTCTTATATTTATTTTATTGATTTATTGTCATGTACCAGGTGTACAGCAAAGTCATTACCGGTTTGTTTAACAGATGGGGCTAGGTTTAAGTATGCAATGTTATGATTTGACACATATGTCATCTTATTTTACTGAAATTCAAAAGTGGCGATTTCGATGAGCAAGACGAAGAACGTTCTGGTATACTGAAAAAGTTTGAAGGTGCAAAACTGGAGTTATTGACCCATCCCAAAACTCAAAAACAATTGGCAGAAGCGTTAAATATAGCCCAAGAAACAATTAACGACCATTTACAAGCAATGGGAAAAGTGTGATCTGAAAGTTCTGAATCTAAAATTTAAAAGTTGATGAAATTAGGACTAAATCACGTAGAAGCTATTTTTAGCTTCTTCCTCGGCTCTTTAGCCAAAATCAAGGCATAAGGAAAGGAAGTGAGACTTCAAAGACATAACGGCCAACTAAATCTTAAAATTTTAGATTAATTTTTTTTTTCAGTACGATGTTCATAATAAAAATCAAAGTTGGTGAAGATGCGAAGGTAATGAAATACATTAACTAAAATTGAAATAATTGTTTAAACTAATGAAAAAGATAAGGCACTTTTTATTACCAAAGTAATCTGTAATTCTGTAATAAAATGCTTAACTTTGTCCAAATTTAAACATCTTAACGATTAAGACATTCATTCACAGAACTGAATCGTCCTACATAAATTATTTCTTACATTGATACATTATAAACTAAAAAGAAAAAGAAATATGATTTAAACTAAAATGTGAATTTCCAGATGGATTGAAGCATATGTGCAACGAAAGGAAAGCGGAGAAGCTACATACATTCAAGCGCGTCTTTATATTTGTGACAATTGCAGCTGGTAATTCATCTTCCACACATCCTGCTCTGAACTACGGAATTAAGAAAAGACCCTCTCCGCTCTACTTCAAATTGAAATATGCTTTTCTCGCTCCAAAAGAACGTATACGTAAATTCAATATAGAAGTACATATATACACTTTTCAACATTGAACATATATCTTTAAGGAAGTACATACATTTTGTAATTTCATTGTGTACATATATAATTAATATTATTTTTATGGTAGAAGCCACTGAAAATATTTAAATACTTATATTAATTTGAATTTTAATTCTTGTTTACGTAAGAAATATACCCTTAAAAATTAACCGTTAACATAGACAATCTTAATTTTTATATGTATTACTGGTTATCTATTATAGTCTATTATTAGATAATTCAAATTTCTTTTAATACATGGTATGTGTCAACTGAGTTATTGTTTTGACAACAATTTAATATCCAATTATTAATTTTTGAATGTTACTAACTCAAAGTCGGAGAATATAAGAAATTAATATTTTAATATTAGGTTAGTCTATTATGTTATACCAAGGTGAATCTCTTATGTCTTTAATGGGTAAAGAAAATGATCGTTGTTGTTTTAAAGGTTTGATTACCAAAACTATAATATAAATATAACTATATACCGTGAATATATTTTATAATGCAACATGCACATACATACATAACGTAATAATGAAATGACAGCAATGTATTTTAGCGTGTATTTTATTTTGCAGCATAGGATGTGAAATACAGTAGTTGAACAAAATTTAAAAACTAATTTAACAAATTTTCAAAAATGTCACCATTGACGGCCAGACAGTATCCTAAGCGATTGTAGAATTCATTTATTGTATTTTGTATCTGCTCTGGAGTTATTTCTCTTGCAGCAACTCGTATTCTATTTTTTAATTGGTCAATATTGTTAAGAGGTTCTCCATGAAAAACTTTATTTCTGATACATGACCAAAGAAAGAAATCGGTTGGAGACAGGTCTGGTGACCTTGCAGACCATTCTACTTCTTCTGCACGTCCTATCCAACGGTTTGGAAATCTTTGGTTGAAAAATGTTCTAACCATATGAGAATTATGTGCCGGCGCGCCATAATGCTGGTACCAAATCTCATCATCAATATTTAAAGCGTGGAGGGCTGGCATAACTCTGTACTCAAGCAATTCTAAATATTTTTCTCCTGTAAGAGTACCCTCAATAAAAAACGGTCCTACAATATGGTCTCCAATCAACCCAGTCCAAACATTGACTTTCTGTGGCCGCTGAGTCCTTGTGATATGATATCTATGCAAATTTTGTCTACTCCAGTAGCGGCAGTTCTGTGAATTTACTTCACCATTTACATAAAATGTTGCTTCATCTGTAAAGCAAATTCTGCGTAGTAAAGTATCATAATTATGAAGCTTATCCAACATGATTTCACAAAAGTTACTTCTTCTTTCTGCATCATTCGCAATTAGTTCCTGATGGTTTTGAAAATGATACGACTTAAAATGTTCTCGTATTAGTAGTTTATGCACGGAAGATTTCCTTACATTTGTAGTTTGTGCTAAAGCTCTTGTGGAGAGCATATTATTATTTTCGATTGTTTGTAGAATTTCATCTCTTTTGGCGTCAGTAATAACATATCTTGGCCTATTCTTTATTTTATGATTAGGAACGATGCATCCGTTATTTTTATATAACCTACTTATTGTAGTTGGACTCGGTCTTGGACGGTCAGGATATGTAATTTGAAACAAATCTGCTACTCTCCTCAAACTCATATTCGAGTTATACCAGTTCACTAATAACAGTTTTTCTTCTACACTATACATACCTCAAAAATAGAGTAACTTATTTTGACATCCTATGTTGCAAAATAAAATACACGCTAAAATACATTGCTGTCATTTCATTATTACGTTATGTATGTATGTGCATGTTGCATTATAAAATATATTCACGGTATAAAGTTTGGATTGCGAATACTTTATAAACAAATTAATATTCTCAAGTGAGTAGATTATATTTATATCACATAAAATAAATATTAATTTTCATAAAAGAAAAAATTAGAAATGTACAATTAAAGCACTAGTAAAGTATTATTAAGAAAATTTTATAAATATCATCTTTGAAATGTAATAATTTTAATATGATTAAATGTTTTTTAATTAATTTTAGGACTATAAAACAAGGACTAATTGCAAAAACAGCTAAATGAAATTAAAATTAAATATGTAAATTACCATACGAGGGATGTATGTATATACCAATCAACTAATGTAGATTAGATCATGAAATGTAAGTACAACCATCTAGTTTAGGTAAGTGGTTTTTTTAGGTATAATATGATAACAATCAATATTCTTTGAAGTAAATAAATATTTATCATTGCCTAATTAATTCTTTTAACTGAAAGCTTAAATTTTACTTATAAATGTAAATAATTTCACCTTTTAATTTTCGTTTTGCAAATTCTAGATCTTGGAAAATAGCATTCTGGTTGAAAAACTAATATACTTCTCGATTATTTCAGAGGGATTAGAAAGATCTGGTTGTCCATTGGAGGATAGGAAAAATAAAATAGCAGTTGGAATTATGGACAACTTCAAAGGAGAAGGAAATGCTGGGTTCTTCTTTAGGCTTTGATCATGATAAATTTTGGTATTTATGAAAAAATGTTAATTTGAAGTATTTTGTTTTTAATAAATTAAATAACCTCTTTCATGCTTCTGTTGTTTGTATTTTACAAGATATTTCATAAATTCATTAATTTTTCTGCAAAAATGGCGTTGAAGCATCTTTTTTAAAATATTAAATTTTTCTTGATTTATTGATGATTAATGTTTATAAAAACTTGTTTGATTAATTTTGAATGTTTTAAAATATCTTTCTATATATAATTAATCTTTTGTTTGAAATATTTAATTTATAAATTATAAACTGGAGCTCTTCTAGAAAACATGTTCTTTTCGCAATCGAAAATTCTCTAATCCCTTTTGTTTTTCTTTACTTCAGTAAAGTAGAATATTAAATGTGGGTACAACATTGTTGAAGATTTGAATTTTTTTGTGGTCACTTACTTATGCACACTATTGTACAAAGGGTACTAGGAAAGTTTTGCAATACAGCTTTGTTTATTTAATATTTTCAAAGTAATTTCCTCTACACTCTATACACCTCTCCGTCCTCCGAAACCAATCTTTAAACCAGTTCTGCCAAGTTTCACTAGGGAGTAAACCACACTCGTTGTCCCAAGCCCGCAGAAGGTCCTCATCACTGGAAAACCGCTTCCCTTTTAGCTTCATTTTCACATGCGGGCACAGTGCAAAGTCGCAGGGAGCAAGATCTGGACTGGAGGGTGCTCGAGAAGTTTCAATCCTGCCGTGGTCAAATATTCGGTGCAGGCTTTGGCGCGGTGAGTTGGAGCATTATCGTGATGGAGGAACCAGGTGTCCGTTCTTGACTTTGGCCGCAGGTTCTTTGTAGATTCAATGACTTTAGGCAGGCACTGTTCAGTATACCACTCAGCTGTGACTGCCTTCTGTGTGTCCACAATTCCACTCGATTTGAAAAATACAGCTCATCATTTTCTTATTTACAGATCGGGATTTTCAGACCACTACGGGTGTGTCCTCATCATCAAAGACCCAAACTTTGTTTTGAGCTTTGGGCGGCACATCGTAATAGTACAGTCAAGTCTCGTCACCAGTCACGATGTTGTTCACATACCGAGGTTGTCCTTTATTAAACTTTCTTAGCATCTCCTGGCGCCAAGTTACACGTCGTGTCATCTGCTCTTCTGTCAGTCGATGCGGCACCCAGAGAGAACAGAGTTTCTTCACGTGCAGAATCGAACGAATTGCTGGTGCATTTAGGCCAGAAATACCCCTCTATCTGTTGGTAGGTCACTCGCCTATCCTCGCAAAGCATTTTCCTCACAGTAGTAACGTTTTCCTCCGTAACTGACGTTCGTGGTCTTCCCGGTCTCTCAGCATTCTCCACAGTTAAATTTCCCCGTTGGAATTCTCTATACCACCTGAATGTCGTTGTGCGATGTGGACAAACATCATCTAGTGCAAGAGTCATTTCTTCGAAGCATTGGTCTATGTTTAAACCACGCACGAAATTATAACGCAAAACTGCTCTTATCTCATTTCGTGACCACGATGCCATCGCAAGCATTTTACACTCTCACTGCTAATGAATAACTGAGCCCATCGACATGGCGCGGCGGCTACTATGCACGTATAAACATGTCTCAACATGCAGCAACAAGCAGTTTCCTACGATTCATTGTTGCGTCATATTGCAAAACTTTCCTAGTACCCGTTGTATATAGATAGATTTAAATATATACAACTTCGAAATATCTGCAGAAGAAATAAATTTTGTAATAACTAAGGTATAATATTTAACGCATATCAAATGCTTTTAAAGAGAAAGAGCTTTCGAGCATATTAGCTATCGTTCATCTTCTTGACACACTCGTATACTTATAAAGTCATCTACAATTGATTACCTGTTTTTAGCTTACTTTCTTCTTAATATTTTCATAACATAGTGATAGGTAATCGATCATACAAGCGAGAACAGAAAACATGTGAAGGTGAATAAATTTCGTCACGACTTCTATTACATGTGTACATTTGACATTGAATTTATACACACAGCGCTAGTACATTTAAATTACACAATTAAGGAAATTGTTTTCTTATATTCATTATTGTAGTCTGAATTAAAGAGCTGTTGCAAAATAAAATATAATGAACTAAGCAAGAACGGCTAAAAGAAATATGGTTAGCAAGAAGGATAAATACTTTCACAATTGAATAATACTGTAGACTATATTTTCGTAATTTTTATAAAAATTTCGTTGCAACATTTTCTTTTATAAAAGCTTATAGTCTTTGATAAGATCTTAAATATTGTATGTTGAAAATACATTCATTAGAACACGATTCTTTTAATATACCTAGTGATATAACATGATTCTACGTACGTTGCTTTAAAAATTTTTTTTATTTTAACCAATTTTTTTAAATTGTTTCTCAATTATATATTCGTCTTTATGATCTATGCTCTTCTGCATTCGGTGGAACCAGTTTTCAAAACATTAGGCCTATTATTCTTCAGTCACCTCAGACACGAAGTTTTCGTAGGCTTTGATAGTCCCTTCCGCGGTATTAAATTACAGTAAACGCATTTTGTCTTTTATGTATATGAACAAAAAGAAGTGAAAAGTTGCCAAGTCGGGACTATATGGTTGATGTGTCATCAATTCCGTTCGCGAAACGGCTAAAACTCTGAAATTTGAAATACGCCGTGTGTTGATGTGTTGTCTTGATGCAGAATGATTCGTTCTCTTGGTCATTTCTCGCGCACTTTTTGGAACACAGTGCACAAACAAATGGTTGTATATCATTCAGTGTTGATTGTGCGACGATCCTCTAGCGGAATAGTAGCAAGATTACCGGTGTGTCCGAAATAAGAAGCCACAATTTTCTTGCCAGAGCCTCGTCCGCGTTTCACTTTCGCAGATTTCTCCTTGTCTTCGAAGACCCATTGGGTCGATTGTCGCTAGCTTTCTGGCTCGTAACAATAAGTCCAACTTTCGTCACCTGTAACGATGTCGTGCACTGATTTTGCTTGACCTCGGTTGAATTTTTTAAGCATTTTTGCACCATAGGCGCCTTTTCTGAGCTTCCGTCTAATTGTGTGGTACCCATCGAGCGCAAAGCTTTCTGACGACGAAATGATCATGCGGAATAGTTTCGATTTGGGTCGTACCTATGCTCAATGATGCCTGATTATCTCTGTGTGTGCAGTGGTTATCTGTCTATTATGTTGTACATGGCATCGGTGTTTTTTTGAGTAACTGCAGTGGCAGGCTGTCACTCACGATACTCGTCTTTGAGCTATACACGTCCACGTTAGAACTTGTACCACAAGTTCAAGAGTCGCCAAGGATGGTGCTTCATCGCCAAACAATCGCATTATTTTTTGCACTCTTGTCGAGTGAGATCGTTTTTAAAATGGTAGAAAATTATGGCTTGAAAATTTTCGAGCGTTAATTCCATTTTTCGCGGAGGAAGTAGCCGAATCGCAGAACCTTTGAAGCAACCTACGTATTTGCTCGTTTCAGGTATCTGTAATACCTGAAACGTATGAGCTGTGGTAAATTTGCCCCGAAGAGTTTAATGCTAATAATCCGACGGGATAGAGTGGAGGGAATGTTCAGTCATCTTAATCCTACAGGAATTTTGGGAGCGAATACAAAATATTTTTAAAAATTAAACGATTAGTTACCAAATGTGAACATACGTTGCTCTTTCTTTATACAATAATATTAAGAATCAACTTTCCTTTAATCTTTCAAAGTCTTAGTTCTATTAACGTAATATTGGCGTATTTATAAGTTGTTCATCGTCATTTTTTTTAAAGTAAATTTTTATATTAACCCAGTGAACCCTGCCATATTTTAAAAACATGTTTTTTGGTCAATTTTGATTTGTTTACATTTTGCTAACATATTTTTCTCTTAATGTATTATATGCATTATTTCTGAGGAAATAAATGAGACATGCATCATATACATCTAGCCTATTTTCTTTAAGCTCAAATTGTTTAACAAGCTTTGCAAATACAATTTTGCTTGAACAGTTTTATCTTTTATTTTCATAGGTATATTTTAAACTAGATATTTTAACGTATGTTAATTTGAAATTCTTATACGCATTTAAGGATAGCTGACGATGCGTTAAGATCCAAGGGAAAAAATTGGCGCAAATCTTTTTCATACTCAGATCCTATGGTAAGTTTCTTAATTAATTCTCAAACATTTTTGCCTTTAGTCTAACATTTAATAGCCCGTCGAATATTAATAGTGTACTTCTCCAGTCTAATATCTGTTGTTTTTGTGCTTAGCTCTTCGCTTTTGATGTTAACTACATCTTTTTGCCAACCTTTGAATTCTTTGTGCTACTACTTATTGGTTCAACTAATTTGATGTGCTAATACTTCTGTGATTTCGATATAACGACGTCACAGATGCTATGATTATGCAGTTAATCCAGGAATTAAATTACCTATACTTAAAATTGCTTTTTTTTACCAATTTTTGGGGATGTATGAAATTTATTAAAATTTTATTTATTTTCGCAATTCATTAACTGTACGCAATAATAACGGCGAACAACGTAGTTGGAAAAGTCAATTGATTCGAAATAAAACTTTATTAGCAATTTATGTGTTTGTCTTCGTAAAGGTTACAATCTCTTTAAAATAACTTTACGACATGGTTTACTATTAAAATGGAACGGTTCGACTTTAACACACAAAACACATTTTTACGCCTCATGTAATTGAATTATTTTACAGAAATAATGTAATTTTGTAATTTTATGAAGAATAAAGATTTTTTATGTGTATTTTTTCTTCATCAACATGACACGTTTTCATTTAATTATCCGGTAATTTTCCTTAACAGCATAAATACTATTTATTATACCTGAAATGATTTTGTTACAATTTTGTTGTGTAAAATCTATTAAATACAAAAACTAATAATTTTTATAGTATTTTGGAGCAATTTGCAAAACAAAATTTGTGGAAATTTCGCTGTATACTAAAATTCAAAAAAATTATTTGTTTGTAGCGTTTTTCCTGTTTTTAAGAAAGATAATCCCATTGTTATTATTTCTAATTTTGATAAAGTATACGAGCAATACTTGTACGAGGGTAGCCGTTTTTTATTTCGGGAATAGCAAACAAAAAAATTTTTTATTATCGAAAATAGTTTTATTACTTTTCAAAATATTCTCCTTGAAAATCAATGCACTTTTGCATTCGTTTAAACCAATCCGAAAAGCATTGCTGCCACTGTAAAACAAATAGTTTTGAATGCCTCAACTGCCCTTATGGCGTAGAAAATCGTTGACCACGAAGCTTACTCATACAACTCTCTTGTACGGCGGATGGCTCATCAAAACATGTTTTGCGAAATATTCAATTGTTTGAACCGACCTGTGAGAGTTCGCATTGTTATGGTGGAGAATGATCTGTCGTTTTCGGTTTGTTTTCCTTATTTTTTCAAAAACTTTTGGCAAACAAATAGTTGTGTTCCTTTCGGAATTTACCGTTCGACAACTCTCTAAAGGCACGATTGTAACGTGACCGGTTTTTCCAAAAAAACTGGTGACCATTTGTTTTGATGTGCTTCGAGCGCGAACAATTTTGTTGGTTTTGGCTCATCTTGGAATATCCACACAGTCGACTGCTGTTTACTATCGGTCTCATAAGTATAGATCCAAGATTCATTACCTGTGACGACTTTATAAATGTTCTTTGAAGCACCGCCATTGTATTTTTTGTGCATTTCTTGGCACCAATCGACGCGAGTCCTTTTTTGAGGGGTTGTCAAATTATGTGGCACCCAACGTGAACACAGCTTCTTAACGGCTAAATTTTCTGGCAGGATCTTATGTACGCTGGTGTTACTAATACCTAGAGATGCCTCGATCTCACGTTATGTCACATGACGGTCTTGCATTATCAATTCAGACACTGCATTAATGTTTTCCGACACAACATTTATGGAACGACCTTCATGTAATTCATCGTCCAAAGAACGTCGTCCAAGTTTGGACTTACTATACCAACGATATACAGTAGTTTTCGATGGTGCTTCATCACCATCGTCATCAGCTGGTCGATGCATTCTTGTTGAGATAATCCACGCCGAAAGTTAGGAAAAATAATTACACGAAAATGTTCACGAGTTAATTCCATTTTTTCGTTGACATAAATTCTCAAGTTACTGTCAACAATAGAAATAGTGACCGGATAATAAAACTGTCAAGGTAAATATATTGTCAAAAGTGACAAACTTCAGGATGCAATCATCACATCGGAGGCAACACTAACAGTGTTGCCAGTTCCCGAAATATAAACGGCTACCCTCGCAATGGGTGATTCATTCACTATCTTATTCCGGGAATGTGCCATAACTATTAGACCACAGAGACAGCAGTCTGCACTACATGTATGATGCATAAAGCGGTTAAAATTAGAATTTTTCAGTTTAGCATCGTAAAAGCTCATAATTACATGTAATATCTTCCTCTCTGTAGGATTAACCGAATCTTAGGATTAATTGTTATCGTTGGGTCTTCGTGATATAGATTTATAAAATTTCGATGAATGCTAATGATTAGTGCTTTATTAATAAAAGAATTTAAATATAAACTTATTTTTTTATGTTAATACTTTTATACACAAGAATAATTTCTTTAAAAATAGAATTATTACCACAATTTCTTCTTCATTATTTACTTAAAAGAAAGAGGTAAATTATAAAAAGAAAATAATTAATTTTCCTTTCCTTCATTTAAATAATGTTTGCATTTGTCATCAATCGTACGTAAACACATTCCAGTTTACATTCAAGTATGTTTATATTGGTTAATGAGTCAAATTATCATCTAACTACAAATTTGGAATTTTAACGACCGTTTATATCGTTTAAGGGAAAAGAAATATGATGCGAGAAAGTAGTACTGAATATACTCTTAAGTACCTACCTAACTTCCTCGTCAATGACCGGAGTTATGGAACCGGAACGTGTTGTATATTGACTGTAATACGGATCTTCATATCTTGACCCTCTTTCTGGCGAAGACATGTATCCATCTGTGCGAAAATTAAGAGCTAAGTCAGGCAAAAACTATAAATAGACTATATCATCAAAGACAAGTATTTATGGTTACCTATATGTACATAAATTGGTGTGTGTAAAATTTTTTTAACTCTATCGTTGATAATTATTATGTTTATTTATTCTGAGAACTTAATCTACAGAAACAGATTACAATTTTTAGTTTATTTCCATCATCAGTCTTTCTAATTACGAGACTGAACTAGTTATAACTTTCATAGGAACAAGTTTGAAAAGGAAATAGTTTTTATTAAATGATTTAGAAAGTAAAGCTGATTTTGACCTCTAACTATAGCCTTTACTAACAATAAGGCAATAAGTTATAATCAAAAAAGGCAAAAAAGCCTTATCACATCAGTAATCGTACTCTATAGGCAACTCAGTTGTCATCATCAGCAGAATATTAATTACAATGTCACCTATGTAGATCTATGCCCTCCATTCACCAAAACTAAATACGCAGTCTTTTATAAGAAACTTATATTTTTCTGCATAAGAGTTTTACAGCGAATCCAGGTGTAACACTGTGGTTAATAGTCCGCTGATGATGACAACTTAGTTGTTGAAATCGCAGGGAAAAAAGTCGTTGAGATACGTAGAGAACGAAGAAAACGAACATTGACGTGGTAAGGGTTTTTTGTTGTTTTTTTGCTTAATTCATTTAATCACAATCTACAACAATATTTATCCGCTCCCTCTCTAATAAGTTATATTAGGTGCTAAATAACTTGCAGGAAAAGTTGAGAAAGAGATTGCTAATTTAAACACTTCATTTCTCATTTTACTGTTGCATAAAATATTTAGATATCTAGATTGGAAAGCTTCTAATAGGTAATGTTAAATATCGTTGCTATGGTTACATCTATGATGTTTTATAAATAAGTTGACAAAGTTTGACAACCATAAGTTGAACGGTGATAAAACTGTAAAGTTTTGAAAACAGCACGTCGAAAAAGCCAGATTTCGAAAAATTGAGTTTCGATTTTAAATATATATTCTGTAAAGAGTTATCGGCTAAAGAAATTGTTGCTGATATGACGAAAACTTTAAGTGATCACCTTAATATGACTCTATTAAAAATTGGATTGTGGGGATTTTAAGAAAGCAAGATCAGAAGTCATAGATGGTATCTGATCTTGGAAGGATTTCTGTGGTCACTCTGTCGATGATATAATTTTAGATCGACAAATTAGGTTCAAGGATATTACAGAAACATTACACATTAGAATGTATGCTTCACGCCTTTCATAGGGAAATCGCCACGGAAAACTTGTGAAAGGTGGGCCTTTTTGCAATACAATGCTTCTGCTGACAAATCGTTGATTACACTCAAAAAATGAAATTGGTCTTGTACTGGTTGATCACCCACTCTTTTCCCTAGATTTAGTGTTGTCAGACTATTATTTGTTGCTATAGGTCAAAAACCATTTGAAGAGCAAAAGAATTTCGACATATGGCATGTAGTGCTTTACAGAATAAAACGAATTTCTTTTAAAGGACTTGAATTACTTCTGCATAATATGCAATTCTAAAAGAAGATTTTGTTGAATAAATAAAATGTTCTTTTGAAATATTGTGGCACTTTGTATGGTAGGTTTAGACCTTATCAATACGCCCTCGTACAAATAAATAGAATATGAAATGTAAATATAAATGTGTAAATAGATAAACAAATCAATATATATCTAAGCTTCATTGGGTTCAATGAAGCAAGAAAGTAATGCTAGGTACATACAGGAAGAAATACGACATATTAAGGAAGCATTAGAGAAAAAGGAAGCGTTGTGATATAGCGTCTAATAAGACGAACCAATAAGATTCAGACAAAGGAAAAACAATTGTTTGGGGGATTTATTCATTTGCAATGCGCTTCTGAAACTATTAAGGAAAAAAATCCAAGGAAAAAGAACGTTGAAAAGGAAAAAAATTTTCAGGAAGAAGAAAAAATTTTCAAAGAAAAAGAACGTTGAAACAGAATTTAGAACGATCATGTTAAGGTAACATAACTTTATCGGAACTAAAAACAAATCACCTTGAACAAAAGAAAAAACTTAAACCACCTTGAAAAAACAAAAGATAAAATTTCTTACAACTTTTGGAACTAAAAACAAACCACCTTGAACAAAAGATAAAATTTCTTACATTGGACAAACAGGAAGAACTGTCGAATAGGGAAGAAAATGCACATAAAGAAAGAGAAACGTAGAATTACTTACAAAGGATCACCAGAACAGAACAATATATATGTGTACTTCAGCTTTTAGCATTTTTATTATCTTTAATACACCCTATAATTTTGGGTATTTACTTTTTTAACAGTTGGGTAAGGTTAAGTAGGTTTGTGGATTTAAGATATCAACTTTGACAACCATAGCCAACCATGATGTAAATTAATGAAACGATAAAATTAAATAAACCAAAAATTAAAACATCAATGATGAAATAAAAGTATGACGATCAATTTAACATCTGAATCAGAAATATGGAATTTTTATTAAAAAGCAGAACCATTAAACATGTGAAACACAGATATATAACGAAGAAAAACCGAAATTAAAACTATAAAACTACGGAAACATGAATGAATTGTATATTTTAAATAAGATTAATATTCTAGTAAGTCAACAAAATAACAAAAAAAGATATTTTTAATAAAAACTGTAACCCAGAGAGTATATTTATTTAGTATAATGTAATATATCTTCTATTGAAAGGTGTATGTATCATACTTCCTATGTTGATCGATTGACCTTAGATTCCACATCGCGATTTACCCCGATCCCTACTTTAATATGCATAATTTTTCACCAAATTTGTATATCCAAGTCTACTAATGGCACTCATACGCAGTATGAGTCAGACAGATTATTCAAAAAACATTTTAAAAAACTATTTTTCGATTCTGTTGTGAAAGTGAAGTTGATACAAAATTATTAATAATTTTGGAAATTTAAGTTAATACTTTAAGATAATATAATTAGTGTTAAGACTAGAATACATTTTAAATTATGTGAAATGAATCTACAGTGCGTGTTTAGCTTTTAACAGTTAATGTCTGGTACAAATTTGTTTCTGTGCGAATTTTACCGCGGACAACTTGTGGAAAGGGGATTTATTTGCCTTTTTTGATTATATTCTAAACCATTTAATAAAAATTGTATATGAACAAAGTATGTAACCTTTCAATTTCTACATATATGTATATATACCATATATGCATAAAGTAGTATATGTTTGAATTATAATAAAACAATTGGTTAGTCAAGTCATTTCAATAATTATCAACGGTTGAAGTGTACAATTGCACATTATACATATATGAGAACATTAAGAACAACTATATTGGCCTACTTATAAAAACACTTTTATTAAAAATATTTCAACAAAAAACAAAATTAATTTGGTGCGATTAAAAAATAAATGAAAATGGACGTGACATACAACGACTGTACAATACAGGAAAAAAGTAACTAAACTACATTAAATCTCTGCAGCCAATCACAAAAATCAAAAACTAACAGGAAAAATGTGATTAGTATGCAAATTTGACGCTAGGTCTAAATGATCTTGATCGCGTGAACACAGATATTTCATTATTTATTTATAATACACGCATTTATCTATACATCTTATCTTTATTTCATTATGATTTTTAATTGAATATTTACGGAACGATGAGTGTTGTTTTAAATATAATTTTGTCTTGCTTCGATAATATCGCTTTTTCTATTATCGAGTGTATTATGTAAGATATGTGAAAATACTTTCGGAATTAAAATTCAACAATATCCCAACTTTTTCACTTAAAGTACATTTTCTATGGGATTTTTTTATTCATTAATTTATACATATTCATAAACGTGCGGTAAGTTGGTTATGAATGTATGTACAGGTACAATTACTATTCAGTTTCACTAATTATATATGACTAAGATAACAAGTCTAATGTGCATAAAGTTAGAATCCGATTAAAAAATATATTATTAATTATGAAATAACGCTGTTCTAATATGTTATTTAATGTTAATTTATTATTATTTTAAAATTACACTTTTATTAAAAGCGCGCTCTGGAGCACCCAAAAATCGTGACTTCTAAGGAAATGTTATAAAAATACACTACGCAAGATCGACGACTCAAAGTGAGAGAGATAGCAGACATGGTAAACTTTCAACAGAACGCGTACACCACATTTTAACGAAAGAATTGGGCTTTTCCAAGCTTTCGGCAAGATGGGTGCCGCGATTGCTTACGACTGATCAAAAGTTCACTCGTTTACGCATTTCCAATGAGTGTTTGGATCTTTATAAGCGGAATACGGTTGATTTTTGTAGGCGATTTGTTACTTACGATGAAACTTGGATATATTACAGTACACCCGAAACTAAACAACAATCGAAACAATGGTTAGAACGTGGTTCTGCTCCTCCAAAGAAAGCGAAAACCACTTTATCGGCAAACAAGGTGATGGCATCAATTTTTTAGGATTCAAAGGGCATTTTGCTCAGTGATTACCTTCAGAAAGGTGCCACAATAAACGGACAATATTATGCAGAACTTTTACGAAAATTAAATGTTGAGATTCATGCTAAACGGCCAGGAATGGCAAAGAAAAAGATTCTGTTTCACCAAGACAACGCTCCCTCGCATACCAGCACAGTTGCGATGTCCAAAATCCACGAGTTTAATTTCCAATTAGTACCGCATGCGCCTTATTCGCCGCATCTAGCCCCTTCCGACTTCCACCTTTCTCCAAAATTGAAAATGGCACTAGGTGGAAAGAAAGTTTCGTCTAACGACGAGCTTATCGTCTTCGTAAATGAATATTTTGCAAGCCTTCCGGAATCGCATTTTAGAGATGGCATAAGGGCATTGGAGCACCGTTGTAATAAATGTATTGCTCTTTTAGGAGAATATATTGAAAAATAAAAATTATTTTGTATTCAAAAAATTCGTTTTTCTTTTTCATTCTCACTACTTGTCAAACTACCCTCGTATTTTTTAAAATTTAATCTTTTTCATTGGGTTAATCTTACCGCCGAGTTCTTCAAATACAATTGATTTGAAGGGTCCTGCATCCGCCTTACAAATTTTTGGTATGCCTATTTTAATATATCGTAATGGTTCAGATTGTGGTATTATCTTGTATTGGCAGTGCCGGATTAAGCCAGCGCAGAACTTGTCCCAAAAACTAATAAGAGGCTTTGGTTTGATTTAAAACGAACTTTTCTCTATTTAATGTGAGCAAATTTTGAGATAACAATAATGAAATAAATGTGTAGTGTTATCAGCATTCACTTCTATAAATTAAAATTATTAATAATTTATTATAGATTTCACACAGCCGCGATGCTCGTTAATGAGCAGAGCTCATAGCATTTCCTACTCCTAAGCGGCTTTCTTCAGTGTACGAGGGCGGTCCCATAAGTACCCGGCCTGATCTAGAGATTGCGGTACTTGTTTGAAAAATAATACTCTATTAGAAAGTACACAATCTATAAAGCATATGCTTCAAGTTTGAAGACGCCAAGTTGTTTAGTATTTGTTTGGCAGCCATCAATAGTGAAAGTTTTCAGTGAATTTGTAAAAATGGAGAAAATTGGTCATCGTTACGTGATACAAAACTTTTATTTGAAAGGCCTCAGCCAAACCGATATAAAAACTGAACTGAATTCTACTCTGGGTGGTTCTGCTCCTTCGTTTACAGTAATGAAATATTGGGTAGCAGCGTTTAAACGAGGCCGTACGAGCTGCCAAGACGAGCATCACAGTGGTCGACTAAATGAGGTGACGACTCCAAAAATGGTGAAGAAAATTCACAAAGCGGTACTGGATGATCGTCGACTGAAAGTGCGCGAGCTAGCAGACATTAGTAGGCATTTCAAAAAGTGCGGTACATCGCATATTATCTGAAAATTTGGCCATGAGAAAGCTGTGTGCAAAATGGCTGCTGAGTTT
This sequence comes from Dermolepida albohirtum, assembly GCA_031893035.1. Taxonomy (NCBI): domain Eukaryota; kingdom Metazoa; phylum Arthropoda; class Insecta; order Coleoptera; family Scarabaeidae; genus Dermolepida; species Dermolepida albohirtum. Next base: position 699,876 of record JAVIWB010005812.1, read on the forward strand.
GCTCACATTCGAGCAAAAACAGTGTCATTAACATGTTTCAATTGAGTGTTCAGTGAAGTTTCACAGCAACAAAGTAGAATTTTTGCGCCGTTTCATAACCATGGAAGAAACATGGGTCCATCACTTCACACCCGATATAAAAGAGCAATCAAAACAATGGACTCAAAAGGTAGAACCAACTCCAAAGAAGGCGAAGACCGTTTCATCTGCAGTGAAGGTCATGGCATCGGTTTTTTGGGATGCGCGTGGAATAATTTTCATTGACTATCTTGGAAAAGGAAAACTATCAACGGCAAGTATTATGCGAACTTATTGCAACGTTTGAGCGAAGAAATCAAGTAAAAACGGCCGCATTTGGTTCAGAAGAAAGTGTTGTTTTATCAAGACAATGCACCAGCTCACAAATCTGTTATTGCAATGCCCAAAATTAATGAATTAAAGTTTGAATTGCTACCTCATGTACCCTATTCGTCAGATTTAGCCCCCTCGGATTATTTTCTGTTTCAAAACTTGAAAAAATGGCTCAGTGGTCAAAGATTTTCCAACGATGAAGAAGTGATGTCGGCAGTTAATGGCTATTTTGAAGAGCAAGAGAGCTCTTATTATAAAAAGGGTATCGAACTTATTGAATATCGCTGGGAAACGTGTATAGGGCTGAAAGGAGATTATTTTGAAAAATAAATATATTTCTTTTAAAAATTTTTGTGTTTTCTTTGTTGGGTCGGGTACTTCTGGGACCACCCCCGTCAAGAGTCCAAGTTCCCTTCTTCGTAGCGTGATATTCAAGAATAGTTTCAGACTTTTATTTTTAAATTATATATTTTTGGTACTTGTAAGAACAGACTGCTATAACTTCAACAGTAATAAAGTAATTTATGAAACATAATCGCCTACAACAATAATGAACATGTATATTGCTTACTGAGCATATTTAGATAATTTCCTAAATATGAACAGAGGTTTTAGATAAGGTAATATTACCAAAAAGATATTACTTTTGAATATATTACTTCGAGATACTGTTGCAAAGCGTTAGTTTTTGGTTTTGTAACAATATCAATGGCCGCATTTTAGAATACAACGAATTTGATGCAATTTTGCCTTTTTAAAACTATTGTGGAAACCTTCGCATAGCGTCTCCATCTTCAGCGGTCTTTTTTATTCGCTATGACACTTTTTGACACTCCCATTACTGTGTCCACAGCAGTGACACTTTGACTTGCTTTTAGAGTCGTCCAAATGCTCGTCCACGATCGTAAATTTGCCATCTCTTCAATAAATAACGAAAATAATGTAAATAAAACAATATTTGATGCGCCATCTATAAATCAGTGGCGTAGGTATACACACATCTAATGAAATATCTGCATTCACTTTTAAAAATGGTAAAAATTTTGTTAGTACCTAGATACTATATAAAACAACTGTCAGTACAAAAAATAATGAAAACAGACACGAAAATTTGATTATTAACTTGGTATGTATTATCAGTTCGTTGTTTACTTTACAATATAAATGCAAAAGACTACCTCCTGAAGAGTATTAGAGGGTTAGTTAATATGTAGCAATTAACTGGAGGTGGTTGGAACCCACCTGAAATTGTATAAAGGGAGTTGGCGGGCCTTTGGAAAGGTGCAAATCTTTCTGGCGGTCTGGGAGGGCCTTCGGAACTACGGTTTCCACTGGCGTACGCACGCTGGGGTTTTGGGGGTGCACCTTTCAAAAGTTACACCATCACCAAACAAATAGTATTCAAGTACATTAAAAAATAACTATTCTGGAGAAAGTGAAAAAGTTAGCTTTGATGTGTTATTTTAAAAATTTTTGCTAGATAGTTTCAAGTTTCAATTAATTTTTTTGTAAAACAGAACTATGCTCAAGATTTTAGTTAAAAAATGATGAAGTTGAATGAATAATGAGGAAAATAATCTTAGTATAGACAAGCATTAAAGTAAATATCTATGCAAGGGTTAGATGAAGAAAAAAATTCGAAATAATATTTTAAAACTTATAATTCAGTAACTTAGTTACCATATTTGTTCTGTGAAGTATATCGAATGTATTCAGTCAATAATAATAAGGCGAGTCGATTTAAAAGATAATAAAATTATGGGTAAAACAAAATTTTTATTTTTCATATACATTTTTATTTTAATTTCATTTAAGTAAAGAGGCTGCCTAATTTGTAATTTGCAATTGTGAACGTATTATACGAATTCTTGGAATTGAGGTCATACTTAATATAAATACATTGTGGTATTTACATAATTTTGTTAAGCATATTTATGTATTTTTCCTTAATTGTTATTAAATTCCCAAGAAAGTTTTAATTATACAAAGAATATAAATGAATCGTAGTATCGGAATGCATTTATATTCGTTTTCCTATTATTATAGTTTTTCCAATTTTTACGTTGTAGTGCGTTTAACTCTAAAGAGTGTTATGATCATTTATTTTATTTTATGTAATCCTTTAAATATATTTTAAAACTATTTTCAATGTATAGCTTATTTTATGCCTACAGTATCAGGGCCATTGCTTACATTTTTTGTAATTGTCTTATTAATTCAATGAAGAATATTTGTTTGCATTTTTGTCAGAACAATGATTTTAAAATTTATTTTGTTACATATTTGTAGTTTGCAAATATTGGCAATAAACATTACTAAAAGTAAGGGCATTTATAGTTACATGAAAGGTGATTATCGTATGGGACTTTAACCCTTAACTAGTATCGTGGGGTCAAAATGGACCCCACCACATACATATATTGTTTTAATACTAATATTTGGTTAATTACGCATACATGCATTTCAGTAATCTCAGTACGTAGTGTGCTGCGGTGGGTGTCGGACGTATCGCGCTTAATCTTTACTAGAAGGTATAACAAAAACGGGGTCCAAATGGACCCTCGATACCAAGTATGTATTTTTTTAAAAACATTATTTTTGGTCTTTGTCAGTCGTTTGGAATAAAAATGTCAAGCAAACTAAATGAGGACGCAATACGTGAACTTTTGGAAGATGAATTTGATGTCGAGAGCGATGCTGAACCTGGTAGAATTGGATTTTGTGACGATGAAATCTTTAGTGATATAGAAAAAGCAGAGAAAGTTAGTGGCTCGGAAGTCAGTATAATTATTCATGAGGATGATATCTCCAGTACTAGTAGCTCTAGTGATGAAGATGATAACACTGATAGTTCTAGGTATTGCAGAGGAAAGAATCGATATACATATATGATCTAAAATGCCTCCTAGCAATTCATAGACCCATAATATTATTACACATCTGCCTGGATTGATTGGAGAAACACGCGATAAAACGAACATGTTACCACTTGAGTCATGGCAGTTATTGATAACGGATGAGATAATTAATATTATATGTCTCCATACGAATAAAAAATAACAGAGTTTTCCGAAAAATACACTAGTCAAGGAACACACACTAACCATGTCAATTTGCTAGAAATGAGAGCCTGTTTAGACTTATTGTTGTTAGCTGAAGTTTTTAAATCTGGGCACGAAGATGTTGAAAGTTTGTGGGCAACAGATAGTACAGGAAGAGATATTTTTAGGGTCACACTATCTCTAAAACGATTCTTATTCCTTTTATCTGCTTTACGATTTGATGATATCGTCACAAGAGCTGAAAGAAAAGAAAATGATAGAACTGCCCTGATATCTGAAGTGTTCAATATATTCATACAAAATTATCAGAATGTTTACGCCTGCTCCGAATACCTCACTATCGATGAGATGCTATGTCCATTTAGAGGAAGGTGTTAATTTAGAGTGCCCATGAAATTCAAGCCCGCAAAATACGGCATCAAGATTATGTATCTTTGTGATTCAAAAACACATTATCTCTATAACGCATTTATTTATAGTGGTAAATCTGAAGTCAGAGGTAAATCCGACGTCTCCGTGCCGACCCAAACTGTGATGTCGCTGGTCGAACCCATTTTAAATACGAACAGAAATATAACAGAAGATAATTGGTTTTCTTCAATTGAATTAGTTGACAAATTAAAACAAAATGAATTGACCTGTGTGGGAACTATGCGTAAGAATCAGCGTGAAATTCCACCAGAGTATCTGCCTCATAAAAATCGTTCTCTAGGTTCTACTCTCTTTGGATACACTAATAGTAAAACACTTGCGTCGTACGTACCAAAAGAAAATCAGAGTGTGGTTATGATATCATCCATGCATCATGACAGATCTGTTGATCCGGAAAGTGGTGAACCTGAAATTATACAGTTTTATAATTCAACTAAGGGACGCGTGGATTCCTTAGATCAAAAATGTGTCAATTATTCAGTTTCAAGAAGAACACAGCGATGGCTATTCGTCATATTTTCTGCCATTATGAACATTTCAACGGCTAATGGCTTCGTTTTGTGGAAAGCTTCCAATTTAGAAAAACGTATGAGGCGTAATCAATATATTAAGCAAATTGGTATAGATTCAGTACACCATTTGTTCGCGCAAGGCAGATTGAAAACTCCAAATTTTCTATTAATTTGAAAAAGAGAATGGAAAACTTTTTGGAGCACACAAAAAATGTTGAAAACTCCACAACCGACCAGCCGTGAACAGAAAATCTAAGTGTTAACGCCGCTGGAACCTCTGGACGCAAAAGAGGACGCTGCTACTTACGTGATAGGAAAAAGGACCAAAAATAATCTCAGCAATGTTTAAAATGTTGCAATTATGTTTGTAAGGGTCATCTAGTTAAGACCGTAATGTGTTCCAAATGTCAAATATAGGTAGTTGTAAGAATCTTCTCAAGATATTGTTTTGTTTTTGCTAAAATTTTGAAGTTAGTTATGTTTGTCATTTTTTATATTACTTTGATGTTATTTTTGTTTAAGTATTATATAATATTTGTTCTCGTTTTTTTATTTTATTCATATTTTTTAGATGTGTGAAATACACACAGCATAAAAGTTACTCAAAGTCAAAGACTTTTTTAAAAATTAAACGAATAAAAATTTGATTAATTTTTAACAAAGGGACTATTACTTCAGAATATATGCCCACGATTTGTGTGTCAAAACATTATTTAATAGCATTTTTTTCATATGGGGTCAGTTTGGACCCTCGATACCAAGTATGTATTTAGAAATATCGATACCAGCTAAGGGTTAATGTTAATTTTTCCATTCGAAATCAAGTATAGTGGCATAAATATAACCAAAATTTGATGCTTGTTTCAATTATTAATAGACAGCAGTTAGGTAATGGCTGAGACCATTTTAATCCTATTCCATAGGCAGTAGAAGTAAAATTAATTGATAGACAGGAGAAAACACTTTTAGCAAAAGTCTCTATTTGATTTTGACTTGATATCAGCTCATTACCATAATAATCTGGTATGACAGCGTACACTTTTACTTGCAGGTAAATATCTAAATGTTCTGTTATGCAACAAAGTTCATCGAATGAATTTAATGATCGGTTTATTTTTCTATTCATGATCTGTTTAACTTTTCTTGTTCTGTCGACATTAGTACGATATCAAATATACTTTTAGTAATCAAAATTTTAAACAGACTGTATACAACTCAATGAAACAAATAGAGATTGTAACACCTTTCGACAGAGCGCCTAATGTTATTGAATCGAACATGAGGACAAGATAATGAGGGATCGAAAGTGAAGTTTTTCGTTTTCGAAAGGAGCTGGCCTGGTAAACTACATGCACAACAATGAAGTAATAGAGATTACGAAAGATTACGGCAAATCGAAATAATGGAGCGGAAACTTATAATGTGAGCACTAAACGGTCATTTTCAAATACAAATTAAGTTATTTAAAAATGCATATACGACAGCAGAGTTTGTAATTTGCTTCACAATATATAGTGAATGTATTAGTTTGAAGTACAAACATAAATACTATTGTTAACGAAGTTTTAAAGCAGGAAGACATTTATTCGCACGATAAATAACAATAAAGGTATGACAAGCCATTAAGATATATTTTAAACTAAAATATCTATACTTTATATATAGAGTTAGGATATTTTTCTCGTGTCTAGAATCGTAAGAAGACGTGTTTTCGAACAAACGGGCAACTTTGCTATGCATGCGTTATTTATGTTTTGTTTTATAAATAACACACTTACATTAATCACGGCTGTTGTTGTGTAGCGTAAAATGTATAAGACTGACAAAATGTCTGCAGTATGATTTAAGTTTCCACATTTGTCTCGGGAGCAACGTACACCGTGCTGACAAGAGTTTATATTATATATATATATATATATATATATATATATATATATATATATATATCAGGTTGTAACATATATTCTGTCCGATTCTCGCAGCAACTCGCATATATACGCATTACGACGAAACGTTGCGAAATCTCTGCAATATGAGTCACATTGGTTTATTCGCAATAAGTTAGTCAGTACTTCTGCAACTTTTGAAGAGTGTACATATTGTTCTCAATTTCTTTTTCGTCCATTAAAGATGGAAGTGACAAAAGAACATATTCGACATGTTATGCTTTACGAATACAAAAAAGGAAATAACGCGAGTGAGTCGGCTAGAAACATTCAAGGTGTCTATGGCAATGATGTTGTTAGTGAACGGATGTGTCGGAGATGGTTTGAAAAGTTTCGAAACGGTGACTTAAGTTTGAAGGATGACGAGCGTACCGGGCGGCCTTTTGGATTTGATAGGGAGGTCCTTCGAACTCGGGTTAAAAATAATCCATTTACAACAGTGCGAGAACTTGCACAAGAATTTGACGTAAGTCATATGACTATACATCGTCATTTGCAATCATTGGGAAAAGTGGTAAAGTTAGGAAAATGGGTACCGCATGAACTATCGCCAGCACAACTCCAACATCGTATTGATGTGTGCATTTCAATGCACTCTCGTCATTTCCGTGCTCCGTTCTTAAATCAAATTGTTACCGGAGATGAAAAGTGGGTGCAATACAAAAATATTAAGCGTCATCATCAATGGCTTAGTCCTGGTGAGAAGGCGGTGCAAACGCCTAAAGCTGGACTGCATCCAATGAAAACATTGCTCTGTGTTTGGTGGGATATTAAAGGTGTAATTCATTTTGAGATGCTGGGAATGAACGAAACCATCACTGCCGCACTTTACTGTCAGCAACTCGACCGTTTAATGGAAGCCCTGCGAAAAAAACGCCCAGCACTGGTCAATCGACGCGGTGTTCTGTTCCATCAAGATAATGCCCGCCCACATACGGCTCGCATCACTTCTCAGAAATTGGAAGAACTTGGCTGGGAAAAAATTTCACATCCACCGTACTCCCCAGACCTTGCTCCTACGGATTACCACTTATTTCGAAGCTTACAAAACCACCTTGATGGAAAAAGCTTCAATTCCCAAGAAGATGTTCAAACCGCAGTAACTTTATTTTTTGATTCAAAATCCGGAGAATTTTTCCGTAGAGGAATTCATATGTTACCTGAAAGATGGCTAGCGGTAATAAATAATGAGGGAAAATACATTGACGATTGATAAATAAAAACTTTGTACAAAAATTTAATAAACAAGTTTTACAAATTTTCGGACAGGATTTATGTTACAACCTGATATATATATATTGGGTCTGGGAAAAAGTTCGTGGCGTTTTTTCAGTAAAATTCAACTGGTCCCCGCATGGCGCGTGGACGAATTCATTTAAACCGAATATGCTCCATTATTATCGACAATGTTTCGCCATTTTTTTGGTAGATCCATGATCCCATCGGTGAAAAACTTCTGTGGTTTCTGGTCGAAAAACTGAATCAAGTAGTTTTCACAGGCTTCTTTTGAAACCAACTTAATTCCATTGAGAGAGTTCTGCAGAGATCGAAACAGATGATAGTCAAAGGGTGCTATATCCGGACTGTAAGGTGGGTGCATCAAAACTTCCCAACCAAACTCTCTCAATTTTTGACGGGTCATCAAAGAAGTGTGTGGTCGGGCATTGTCATGATGGAAGACAACACCTTTCCTATTAATCAATTCGGGCCGTTTTCTTTCAATCGCCTGGCGTAATCTCTCTAGTTGTGCACAGTAGAGTTGAGAATCAATCGTCTGACCAGTTGGAAGTAGCTCGTAGTGGACGATTCCCCTCCAGTCCCACCATACACACAGCATCACTTTTTTTGGCGTCAATGTTGGCTTAGCGAACGCTTGTGACGGCTCACCATCCTTTATCCACGATCTTTTACGCTTCCGATTATCGTACGTAATCCATTTTTCATCTCCGGTTATTAAACGTTTCAGAAACGGCTCGATTTCATTCCGTTTCAGCAGCGCATCGCAGATGTTAATTCGGTCCATCATGTTTTTCACGCTCAACTCATGAGGAACCCATACGTCAAGCTTTTTTTTGTAACCAGCTTTGTGTAAATGGTTCAAAACAGTTTTGTGGTCAATGCCTAGCTCCATGCCAATATCGACACTGCTGATATGCTTATCTTGTTGGACTTTTTCAAGAATTTCATCAGATTTTTCAGTGATTGGACGACCGGAGCGTGACTCATCTTTCACATTGAAATTTCCAGAACGAAAGCGAGCGAACCATTTCCGCGCAACAGATTTCGATAAAGTACCTTCACCGTACACAGCACAAATTTTATCACAAGCCTGCGCAGCGTTCTTCCCCTTATCATAATAATATTGCAGAATATAGCGAAATTTCTCATTATTCTTCTCCATTTTCAAGTGCGAATAACTTTCCAACCACTGCACCGATTACAATGTTTCTACGCTCAAACTAACGTTCGGAAGGTCATCTAAAAAACGAGCCGTCGGTGGTGTCGCTGTGACTTGTTGTTCTTTAGTTATCGGCAACCAATGCCATCTATCGGGAAAAACGCCACGAACTTTTTCCCAGACCCAATATATACAAGTTTTTATATTAAAAACTGACCACTCGACATCTACGGATCTAACACGCGTATAATTAAAATAATCTTTAGAAATAGATACAAAGGGTACTAGGAAAGTTTTGTAATATGACGCAACAATGAATCGTAGGAAGCTGCTTGTTGCTGCATGTTGAGACATGTTCATACGTGCATAATAGCCACCGCACCATGTCGATGGGCTCAGTTATTCATTAGCAGTGAGAGTGTAAAGCGCTTGCGATGGCATCGTGGTCAGGAAATGAGATAAGGGCAGTTTTGCGTTATAATTTCGTGCGTGGTTTAAACATAGAACAGTGCTTCGAAGAAATGACTCTTGTACTAGGTGATGTTTGTCCACATCACACAACGATATTCAGACGGTATAGAGAATTCCAAAGGAGAAATTTAACTGTGGAGGATGCTGAGAGGCCGGGAAGGCCACGAACGTCAGTTACGGAGGAAAGCATTACTACTGTGAGGAAAATGCTTGGCGAGGACAGGCGAGTTGCCTACCAGCAGATAGAGGGTACTTCAGGCCTAAATGCACCAGCAATTCGTTCGATTCTGCATGATCATTTGCATGTGAAGAAATTTTGTTCTCTCTGGGTGCCGCATCGACTGACTTAAGAGCAGATGACACGACGTGTGACTTGGTGCCGGCAGATGCTAAAAAAGTTTAATAAGGGACAATCTCGATATGTGAACAACATCGTGACAAGTGACGAGACTTGGCTGTACTACTACGATGTGCCGACCAAAGCTAAAAACAAAGTTTGGGTCTTTGATGATGAGGACACATCCGTAGTTGTCAGAAAATCCCGATCTATAAAGAAGAAAATGATAGCTGTATTTTTCAAATCGACTGGAATTGTGGAATGCGTCGTTTTGGACACACAGAAGACAGTCACAGCTAAGTGGTATACTGAACAGTGCCTGCCTAAAGTCATTGAATCTATGAAGAACCTGCGGCCAAAGTCAAGAATGGACACCTGGTTCCTCCATCACGATAATGCTACAGCTCACCGCGTCAAAGCCCGCACCGAATATTTGACCACGACAGGATTGAAACTTCTCGAGCACCCTCCCTACAGTCCAGATCTTGCTTCCTGCGACTTTGCACTGTTCCCGCATGTGAAAATGAAGCTAAAAGAGAAGCGGTTTTCCATGATGAGGACCTTCTGTGAGGACAACGAGTGTACTTTACTCCCTAGTGAAACTTGGCATAACTAGTTTAAAAATTGGTTTCAGAGGATGGAGGGATGTATTGAGTGTAGAGGAAATTACTTTGAAAAAATTAAATAAACAAGGCTGTATTGCAAAACTTTCAATTGCAATATGAACACTTGAAGTTACTACTTCATTTAATGTATGACTTAGTAGAACAAACTATATTATTATTGTTAACGAAAAATGTGCATTCCTGCACATCTTACGGCACAGGGTACTTGAATCATATTTACATCATCGTTAGCTTCCGCACTTGTTATGTTATGTTGATGTTATAAAACTACATGCCTTCTATTTAGTCAAATTAAAATAAATTGGAACAAACTATACAACTGTATTAAAAATAATTCAATGTAAACTCTGTAACAAAATTTATTGGTATCATAAAAGTAGGAATAACGAAATGTTGTAATTCATCGAATTAATTAAATAAAGTCCGTACCAACACTAATATTAAGTATATAAAATGAGTTTCATATTTCCTAATATGTGTATAATATTATAACTGTGATGTAAGTAAGGAATAGTTTCTTTTCATTATCAAAATTAATTATGTTTCTGTTTTAAAACGGTTCTTTAGCAAACTAGATCAAGTAAACACAGAAAGAAACTTACGTTAAATAAAATTGTTAGTTTTAGTCTGTTTAAATATTAAATATCATTTCAACATTTAAAATAATAGTCGTCACGATTCTTTCAAGTCGACTGAAAGAACAAATATTGGTAACTTAGTTCTGATAGTCATGCATTTATAAGGTATGAATATGTTATGTGAAATAACAAAAAAAAAAATATGAAATATAAAGAAGCTTTCAAACTTGTCAATAACAAAAATAACAAATATAAACCGGATCATCACATCAACCATAAATTCAATTGAAATTCGATAACGCAAAATGCGCGGATTTCTTACCGGTTGGCAGTGTTTTCAAACGGTCAGGTGGAATAGCCGTGACAGCTGGCGAATATGCCCTCAATAAACCACTCCGGGGTAAGCTTGCGGTCGAACCCATATAATACGGAGCGCTTTTGCTTGCACTTCCCTGAAAACAATGATATAAATTTTAGGTTGGAGGATTTTAGATTTATGAATCCAATATGTATTGTAATAGGGCAATTTGGTACAATGGCAAAATCGTTTCGAAGTATTTGTATCAATAAAATCTTTAACATTGTTTATTGCGTCGTAGTACATATTTCTGTAAAAATTCCATATATGTATGCATTTTTGGGCATATGCGTTTCTAGACACACGTGTATATACATACATATAGACATATAATACAATGTGATTGATATTAGGTGTCAATAAATATACTTTTTTATTATGAGGCGTGGAAAAAGGGCTAATATCCAATTTTAAATGCAAATTACGTTGGCGACTGTGGATAAAATAAACAAAAAAAAATAAAAAAAAGTATTTGTGCGGATATCAAGTGGAGTGTTGTGCAACTTTTCGTGTCGCTTTACTAACAGCATAAGCTTTAACACTTTTATTTTCTTTAGTGAAGATCACAGCTTAGCTGTTGAAATACATATGTATGATACAAATTGTATGTTTCTTAATCTTTTAATAGTTTTGACCCAATTTTTAATCATAATTCTTATCGCTCCCTCGCCTCTCACAATAATTTTGAAATCATGCTGTAATTACTACTAGTTTCTACATGAATTTGTTTTGATGTTAAAGGCTACACCACGATACTGCTTTAATTACATTACCACGAAAGAGTAAATTTACACCGATTCGCTGCATTGTTAGAATCAAAATCAATCTCCCTATCACTCTCTTCTGTTTTATGTCTATTACATCTAAAATTTTCACGGCTTCCCGAGAAGTTCCGATTTGTCTCGAACATTCTGGAACGCTTGTCGCGACTGACACGTATCCGTGTATATATATAAATACTGCACTTCGTTCAATTCCAGATAGTCTCAGGCGATACTCGATTGTGTATGTCGTTATTTATGTGTTGACTACAATCGTGGGTATTTGAGTAGCAGTAGATTTTTACAAAATCATGAATACATTTTTAAGTGGGCATAAGCGAGAATTGGACGATAGTGAAGTATCAACAAGTACACAGAAGAGAGTTATTTCGAAGAAAAAAATCAAGAAAATATTCTTAAAAATACTTGAACTTTGAGTTTACCAATACTGGAGTAAATGAAGAAGAGAGCATCAAACTGAAGGAAACCCAATGAAAGTAAACGACAGTGTGTTGTGAGTACGTTAACGAATTCTGAAAATTCTTCGAATTAAAATTAATATTAGGTGCAAAGCAAAAACAATTTTTTGAAAAAACTTTGTCTGTGAATGAAGAAGCTTTATTTGCCTTTTAAAATTTCATATTAAATAGCTAGATATAAATAGCCTCGTACCACCAAGAACTAATTCTACTAGTTGCGATTGAGATTACAGAAACTATGTTTGGAGATAATAAGATCAAATAATTGCAATCCATACTTCTATCAAATTATATTGTAGCCTGTCAAATCGGTGATATAACTGAAGATGTAGAGAATCAGCACTCCAGGAACTTGCGTGACAATTTATTTTCAATTCAGCTTGAAGAGGTAAAGATAGCAATAAAGATGCTCACATTCTGTGATTCACAAAGAAGCTCTGCCTTTCGAAGAAATAAGTCCTGGTCTGAATATTGTGCTCGCGACGGTTGTAACTACAGTAAATTACATCAAAATGAGAGCCGTCCAGATAAGAACCTTTGCTGCACTGTTGTAAAGACATGGGTACAGTTCATTCAGCGTTACTGTTTTATAGAGAGGCAAGATGGTTATTATATAGGAAAATTATACGTGTTTCTGATTTAAGAGACGACATCGCCATTTTCTTAGAAGAAGAATACAGACTGGAAGCAGAGAAGTTTTGAGATGATTTATTTGTGATGAAATTCAACTACTTGGTCTACGTATTCGAAAAACTAAATACCTTGAATCTCAAAATCCAAGGTTCAAATCCAAGGAGCGAACGATCTGTTATTGGGACCGTTTGGATCGTGAAGTGCGTAAGCACTACTAGCAAGACAGATCTTTGGGGTAAGTTGTGGAATGCGTGGAACTCTATCGATGAGGAATATCTCGACTGACTAGTTGAACGAATGCTACGTGTTTGTGAAACCGTGATCGCAGCTTGGGGTGGTTACTTTGACGAAAGTAAAATTAAAATTAACTTATTATAATATTACTTAGGTTAATAATGTCAATTGCTTGAATTGTATGTAAATAAACAGTCTCTTTAATATCATTGCTCAATTAAAATTATCTGTAGTGCGATTAAACTTATGGACGGTAGTGTATATGTGTGTGTATGTTTGTGAAACGAACTAAATGAGAGCAGTAAAGTAAATGTATTCTTATAATATTTTTTTTTATTAATTTACGTGATTTCGTGTATTCACTTTTATTTCCGTATAAATACTGTACCATTACTTCAGTCATATTTCCTGTTTTTAATATCAATAGATATCAATAATAATCAATTTTATGTAAATAACTACAATTAAGGAACAAGAGCAATAACGAAAATTATATTATTTTCTGCTACTCCATCGTTAATTAAATACACAGAAATTAATTAAAAATTTCTGCGCTGGAGTAGGGCTCTGCCGTTAATTTCTGTGTATTTAATTAACGATGGAGTAGCAGAAAATAATATAATTTTCATTAAATTTCCCATCGTGAAACTAATTTATGTATTTATATATAATTACGATATCATAACCGAACTGCGGGTTTTCAAATAAATATTAGATCTGTTCCATAATACGATTTATGGCGTGTTAAAGGACTCGAAGTTACACTGCCTGGTGGCTTAATTGGTAAAGCAGTCGTCTAGAAAACGGCAGGTGGAGATTCGAGTCCTTTTCCAGCGCAGAAATTTTTAATTAATTTCTGTGTATTTAATTAACGATGGAGTAGCAGAAAATAATATAATTTTCATTAAATTTCCCATCGTGAAACTAATTTATGTATTTATATATAATTACGAAGAGCAATAACGATTAATGAATTCCGTGATTTAAAAAATATAAGCTATGGAAAAGTGATACTAAAACATTATCACGAGAAAAAACTGTATTAATTATGCTGAAAAAGTGGGTATTACAGGGTACTAGATTTTAATAAAATGAGTTTTTACTCTTACTTATGATAAGCAGGTAAAGAAAAAATCGTAAAGGAAAAACATTGAAATACGTACAGAAGCGCATTTTGTGTAACAAACCGTTGCAATAATCAAATGTTATATGGTGAGTCTGTTGCGTTACACAGTGTAGGTTATCGTATGCATACTTACATATGTATGAATGTACATACGTACACCTGCAATATAATATTTTCATTTCTATAGCAGATGGTACGCGAATATAGCGGCATATAGACATTACATTTCGTCTTTTTTAGGCGCGGAAAGTTTATTTACGAATTAACTTGTTTAGTAGGTTAATAATTTATTAGTTTGTCATATAAACCTACATTGTTTCATGAGGATCATTTTGTTGCATCTGCTACGCCACTAAATTTACCGTGCGTTTGCGAAACGTAGCAAGAACTAGTTTAAAAATAATATTTGTTTTGGCAATTGGTCGAAAATTGCACGAAAATATCGTACAAAATTTGGACGAAAAGAAGGACCAGCAGTGCCCGGTATACGCAAGTTTATTGCTAAAGTTCGTGAAACTGGTTTCATTGTTGATGCGCCAAGACGTGAGCGTGCTCGTACAGTGCGTATACCCGAAAATCTCGAAGCTGTGGCTGAGAGTGTGCGTGAGAATTCATCAACATCAATTCGTCATCGTTCTCAAGAATTGAACATTTCACGCACCAGTTTACGTCGAATTTTGCGAAAAGATCTCGGTATAACGCCTTACAAAGTTCAATTGGTTCAAGAGTTGAAGCCGCATGACCAACCGCTTCGTTTTCGCTTCGCTAGATGGGCCAACGAGAAACTGCACGATGATGTCGATTTTGCTAAAAAAATCATCTGTTCGGATGAAACCCATTTTCATCTTGGCGGGTACGTTAACAAGCAAAATTGCCGTATTTGGGGCTCATAAAACCCACACGTGGTCTTACAGAAGCCAATGCACCGATTACGAGTGACTGTTTGGTGCGGCTTGTGGAGCGGAGGCATCATTGGCCCATATTTCTTTGAAAATGAGGAAGGCGCAACCATTACGGTCAATGGAGATACCTATCGCACCATGATAACCGTTTTTTTTTGTGCCCGCTTTTCATCGTATTGATGTGAACAATGTTTGGTTTCAACAGGATGGTGCAACTTGCCACACATTTCATGCCACAATCGATTTATTACGTCAAACGTTTGATGGCTGTTTAATTAGCCGAAATGGTGATGTCGATTGGCCGCCAGGAAGCTGCGATTTGACACCGTTGGACTATTTTCTGTGGGGCGCTGTTAAAGACAAGTGTTATGCCGACAAACCAGAGACAATTGAGCATTTGAAGGCCAACATTCGTGATGCCATTGCCGAGATATGACCCCATACACTCGAAAAAGTGCTTGAAAATTGGTCCGATCGAATGGGATACTGTGAGGCCAGCCGCGGCAGCCATATGAATGTAATAATATTATATCTCTAACCGGAACAATTGTACTTCACAACAAAATAATAAATTTGGCAAAATTTCAAACCGTTTTTGTTTTATTGCATTTTTAAATTTAAACTTTTAAATGGCCCACCCGTTATATATACGAATATATTTATCAATGATTGCAAGGATATTACAAAATACACCCCTGCGTATCTACGGCTCGGGATACCTGAATCCCACTTACGTGATCGTTAACTTATTGCACTTTTACACCAGGGGATGCCATAAAGCTATTTAGTCAAATTAAAATATCCTTCAACGAACTATAACAATGTCTGAACAAGGTAAACAAACCTCAAGACAAGGAGATAAATATTAAAATATTGGGTCTGGGAAAAAGTTCGTGGCGTTTTTCCCGATAGATGGCATTGGTTGCCGATAACTAAAGAACAACAAGTCACAGCGACACCACCGACGGCTCGTCTTTTAGATGACCTTCCGAACGTTAGTTTGAGCGTAGAAACATTGTAATCGGTGCAGTGGTTGGAAAGTTATTCGCACTTGAAAATGGAGAAGAATAATGAGAAATTTCGCTATATTCTGCAATATTATTATGATAAGGGGAAGAACGCTGCGCAGGCTTGTGATAAAATTTGTGCTGTGTACGGTGAAGGTACTTTATCGAAATCTGTTGCGCGGAAATGGTTCGCTCGCTTTCGTTCTGGAAATTTCAATGTGAAAGATGAGTCACGCTCCGGTCGTCCAATCACTGAAAAATCTGATGAAATTCTTGAAAAAGTCCAACAAGATAAGCATATCAGCAGTGTCGATATTGGCATGGAGCTAGGCATTGACCACAAAACTGTTTTGAACCATTTACACAAAGCTGGTTACAAAAAAAAGCTTGACGTATGGGTTCCTCATGAGTTGAGCGTGAAAAACATGATGAACCGAATTAACATCTGCGATGCGCTGCTGAAACGGAATGAAATCGAGCCGTTTCTGAAACGTTTAATAACCGGAGATGAAAAATGGATTACGTACGATAATCGGAAGCGTAAAAGATCGTGGGTAAAGGATAGTGAGCCGTCACAAGCGTTCGCTAAGCCAACATTGATGCCAAAAAAAGTGATGCTGTGTGTATGGTGGGACTGGAGGGGAATCGTCCACTACGAGCTACTTCCAACTGGTCAGACGATTGATTCTCAACTCTACTGTGCACAACTAGAGAGATTACGCCAGGCGATTGAAAGAAAACGGCCCGAATTGATTAATAGGAAAGGTGTTGTCTTCCATCATGACAATGCCCGACCACACACTTCTTTGATGACCCGTCAAAAATTGAGAGAGTTTGGTTGGGAAGTTTTGATGCACCCGCCTTACAGTCCGGATATAGCACCCTCTGACTATCATCTGCTTCGATCTCTGCAGAACTCTCTCAATGGAATTAAGTTGGTTTCAAAAGAAGCCTGTGAAAACTACTTGATTCAGTTTTTCGACCAGAAACCACAGAAGTTTTTCACCGATGGGATCATGGATCTACCAAAAAAATGGCGAAACATTGTCGATAATAATGGAGCATATTCGGTTTAAATGAATTCGTCTACGCGCCATGCGGGGACCAGTTGAATTTTACTGAAAAAACGCCACGAACTTTTTCCCAGACCTAATATTTGTAGATATTGTTCTAAAATTAATTGTAGGGTATGTAGTTTTCAAAACACGTAAGTCTCACTTAATTAATACATTCTTCATAAAATTTTATATTTAATAGTGGTATTAATAACGTTTACCGAAATAATTAACATTATTAATGTCTTCCATAAAGAATGATGTTAATAAATATGGAACACGCATTTACTGTATATACAACCTTACTTTCGAAATTCCTCAAGTGAGATAATTTGATTTTAATCTTACGTAATACGGAACATCAGCAACCTTACCCGTATAAGAGTACTTACCGGCAGGTAGAGAAATAAGTGCTTTGGGCGGGTATATCAAAACTGTACTCCCCGAGACGTTGTTCAAAAGTAGGAGGCTCTTTGAGCTTGAAAGAAAATTGCTCTTGCGAATAACGAGGCAGTAGTGATTTTGTTTCTACTTTAAACAGTTGACTGAGGTACTGTACATGTATGAAGTACGTAAGATGTCCAATTTCTGAGATTGAAAAACTTTTCGTTCGCACGTTTGCAAACGAAGTTAAGAATGGAAATATTTTATATAAATAACTAGTGAAGTGTGATTTAAAGCTTTCGTCTATATATTTTATGAATTGGAAAAGTTCATTCAACAATAAAACTAGTAAGCTATATTTGGTAAGTTGAAGAAATTAAAAATAAATTCTCTTCAATAAATATTGAGTATAACTCGATTATAAAATAATATGATTTTCATCTTATTCAAATCTATAGTCAATAAACCTAATGTAAAAGAAAAATTGTCCATAAAATTAATTTAGGTATTTAGTAATCTAATTTTGATCGAAAAGTTTAAGAGAAAATTAAACTGTTATAGCTGTTAAATGATTCGGATATTTTTAACTTCTTTTTGGTACATTTTTTCCATTGAACAATGAATTACCTTATTTTGAATATAATTGTCGTTGAAAACTGTGGATAAGAGAGTAATTAAAAAGGAAAAAACTCTTGCCATATTAATATTTATAGTTTGGATACGTATTTTGACAATTAAGTTGTCATTTTCAGCAACAATCAAACAAACCCCCAGTGAAGCTAAATATAATAAACTGTGAGACACTAACTCGAAGTCTACACAAACATTCTTGCTGAAGATGATAACTTAGTTGTCGAAATATGTACTTATAATACACATATTAATGTGATAATGGGTTTTCTATCTTTTTGATTACCTTATTTTGAGCATATTCTATTCCTTGAATTTAATGGAGCCTGTGATTGATTAACTTAGTCACTAAGGTTGGTATATAACCCCTTTCCACATTAACTTTTGTAATTCTGTATACGCATTTCGACAACTAAGTTGTCACCATCAGCAGACAATTGCAAAGTGTCGCACCTGGTAAAACACGGCGAAAAATACCTGTACGAAAACAACAAGATCGCGTACGGAGTTTGTTTTCGTACAGGTATTTTTCGCCGTGTTTTACCAGGTGCGACACTTTGCAATTGTCTGCTGATGATGACAACTTAGTTGTCGAAATGCGTATACAGAATTACAAAATTTAATGTGGAAAGGGGTTATATACCAACCTTAGTGATTAAATATTCCATTCCATTTCCCTAATATATTTTTTTTATTTTGTGATTTTCCGCCTTTAACTACATAATAATAGTTAATTGAACACTAAAATGCAAAGGAATTTTTAACTTATTTAAGTACTGTTAATTCCAATGCATTTTGCGTTAGGTCATGTAAGTGCCGAAATAACAATAATCTAAATCCGTCGCTTTAGAAATCTCGAGCAAGGTTAACTAACTATTTTGAAACAATATCTTCCTGTGAATTGTATTTTATTTTTAATTTGTTAATAACAAAATTGGAAAGATTGTTTAAGTTTAGATTTATGGGAACGTAGTTTCGCTTAAACTATGTTCAGATTTATAATTTTAATAATTAATATGTGGATATGTCCACATCTCAAACGTATTTGTTATTGAGTAATACTTAGAAGATTTGGCGTAATTATTTCCATAAAGAGTATTTTGAAGACTAGACGCTAGCGGCATATGTAATGATAATTTATATTTTCTCCTTGAATTAATTAAATTATTATTAAGTTCTTAACACAATTAAATGTATGATAGAATAACTAAATATTTCCATTTTTTAATTTTATATAGCTACTATTGATATATATTACCTGTGTTATTTTGTCTTTCAAATTATTCAACTTATTTTGTTATCCATCTTTTTAAATTTTTACATTATCAAAAAAAGAAAAAAAACCTTACCTCATCAATGTTCGTACTCTGTGTGCGATTTCGACAACTAAGTTGTCATCATCAGCAGCACAGTGTAGCAGCTAGATATATGATAAGGATCGCACAGAAAATTCTGCGCACTGCTTTCCACCGAAACCGAAAAAATCTTGGAACTTGGAATGTTCAAGATAGTAATTGATCTCGTTTTGACAGAAAGTAATAATGTTCCATATCCATCGGCAAATAATCACAAACTGCACGGAATAGGCACTGCCATATCATTAAAGATATTCGAACCGGATAAAACTTTTTAGAAACGATTGCGACAAATCTTGTTTTCAATAGAATTCAGAACCAACGATGTTTTTTGAGATTCCAAGGAGAATACCCAAAGAGGGTTAGGACTGAGTACTATCATGGTATATTGACGCGTTTGTTATGTCGCCATATTGAGAACCAAGTAATGATAATTATCTTTCCACACATACCTTACATAATTTTCCTAATACAAATGTTACACCACTAGATGTGGGAGGGTCTTTTTTTTAAAATAAGAAAATTTTACATACATAAGAAAACTTATAAATAGTGTTTCATTTGTAGGCAAAACGATCAATGACTAGTTAACTATTACTGAACACGTCTGCAGCCAAGGAAACGCACACTGTTTAAGGCAGTGACAAATAAGAATAATAATAAACTATTCTATTATTCAAATTGTTATAGTCAACATAGATATGGGATAATTGTTTGAGAATTCTTTTCAGTAATTTAAAATCTGTCTTTGTAGTTCAAAAGCAAGCAGAAAGAATATTTAATAATATGAGACACAGAGATAGCTGTAGGGGTACTTTGGACAATAATATATATGCCAACAACGCAGCCAAATACATGAAATGTTTGAATGCAGAAATGAATACTAGAAAATATTTCGTTATATCTTGCATGAAATTATATATGGAATTATTCAGGGACATAAAATCTGGAAAATTATAGTGTAATGAAAAAGAAACTACAAAAATTACTTTTCAATATAGAGCCATATATGTACATTAGAAGAATACTATTTAATAGTATAATGGGTAATTTTGATGGAGCTTTTGGGCATAATAGATTATTTCGGATTTGGATTTTTGTAACGTTGTCGGAATTTAGCTGCTGGCTAGGTCAGCTACAACATTAAATTTAGACCTGACTTGACTGGCGTGCAACAGTGTGCGTTTTGGCTTTCGACGGAACAGATCGTGTACGGAATTTCTTTCGTGGGGGTCTTTGCCGTAGTTTTTCAGGTGCAACACTGTTTATCATCTGCTGATGATGACAACTTAGTTGTCGAAATACGTATACAGAACACGAAAATTAATGTGAAAAGGGGTTATATTTCAACCATCGGTGATTAAAAAAAATGGTATAATAGATTTAAAAATGTTTTGTAACTTTGTTTTTGACCTATTTTCATGTACTGACCTTAAAAATTTTGAAGATAGTATTATTGTTTCACTGAAAATGAATAAATGACTATGGCTATAACTATGGCAGCACGACTGACTGGACAGCAGTAACGATAATACAGCTTCTCATTCATCTATTGTAATGGATTTTTTTATCAGAAACCGAATCTTTTACTTCCGCATCTCCCGTATTTATCCGGCACTGTGTCATTATTTTTATTTTGTAAACTGCATTTAGCATTATCATTCATCAATTGAAGATTTCTGAACTATTTTAGACACAAAAGATGAACGTATTTTTCGTTTTCTAACATTCTGCCTGTTAATAAAGTCTTAAGAGTCAACATCACTTTCTACTTGCTTTATGTACTAAAGCACCCAAATTTCCTGGTGTTCCTAATTCAATGGCTAACGATTGTATATTTATCACTAAATAATTTACGTAATACAGGAGCACAAAGTCAATTCACTACTTTATATATACGGAAATCACATGTAAACCTATCCACTCTATAATTAACGACGAACTAAAACCATAAAAGATGTGTTGGTGTTTTATTGTACCCCAATGGAACTAGCTATTTATATCATCGCTGAAGGGTTACTACTGATGCGAAATGAAATAGATATTATCTAATTGATTGATCAATAACTACCACGCATTTTTGTCAGGGCAAATACAGCTCTTATAATAATTAATTCAGTTAGAATGAAATTAGCATTGTAATCAACATAAATGTAGTGCGATTATGCTTGCAGTGTTACATTCTCTTTTATATATACATAAAAAACTCTTATTAAAACAATAACATTCATCTAATAAACTGATACAATCATTCAAAATACGCTGCAAATCGTAATAAGTGTTGTGAGAATGAAATATGAAACAAAGAAATTCGTTGTGCTATGAGATAATAATCAATGAATATTTTATCTTCGTGAAAGGTTATTCAAATCCTACAAGTTTGAGACTAAATGTTCCATTATTCAGACTTGTTAGTATAACATTGATCTTGAAATTATTCAGTGATGTGATTAAGGTTTCGATATAATTTCCACGTATTTGGATGAACCACTACAGTTAAATGTAGTGGGTGATTCATTATGATGTACTTTTTTCAATAGCGATTTCTTAACAGATAAAGCGTGGTTCGTGTTAAACTTTCACGCTATTTTAGTTAAGTATTGTGTGACATTATCGAAAGACTCAGCCCGGCACAACGTCTACAAATTATTCACCTGTATTACGAAAATCAGCGTTTCACGAGAAATGTATTTCGTGCGCTTAAAGCAAGTTATGGTCTATATAATCGGCCCACCGAATGCAAAATTCGCTGTACCATCGAAAAACTTGAAACGCAATTTTCATTATTTGATAATACGCGACCAAATAGACCACATTCAGCACGTAGTGAAGAAAATATAGCGATGGTAGCTGAGGGTGTATGCGATTACCCTGAAGAATCGATTCGATGTAGATCTGAACAGATTGGTTTGTCGTATGCCACAACTTGGCGTATTTTACGTAAGGACCTTGGTTTAAAAGCATACAAAATTCAACTCGCTTAAGAATTGAAAGCGGTCGATATTTCGAATCGTCACCGTTTCTGTCTTTGGGCGTTTGAAAAGCTTGAAGAAGATCCACTGTTCTCAACTAAAATTTTGTTTGGTTATGAGGTCCATTCCTGGTTCAATGTCTATGTCAATAAGTGCAATTACCGTATTTGCAGTGAAGAGCAACCCGCAGAGGTTTAAGCCTTGGCATTATGTCCAGACAAAACCACGGTTTGGTGTGGCTTATGGACAAGTGGAATCATCGGTTTATATTTATTCAAAAATGAAGACGGCCGCAACGAATAGCGCCCGTTATCGCGGGATAATAACGAACTATTTGCTATCTGAAATTGAAGCCTGTGATCTCGACAACATTTGGTTCCAACAAAACGGCGCTACTTGCCACACAGCCCGTGAAAGCATGGCTTTATTGCGAGAACAATTTGGTGAACATTTAATATCACGTAATGGACCTGTGCAATGGCCGCCTAGATCATGCGAAATTACACATTTAGATTTTTTATTTTGGGACTACGTAAAATCCAAAGTATACATGGATAAGCCAGCTACTGTTGAGCAATTGGAAGCCAACATTACTCGCGTTATTTACCAAGTAGCACTTGAAATGCTCGAAAGCGTCATCGAAAATTGGAACTTCAGAGTGGTCCATGTTAGGTGCAGTTACACATTTGAAGGATATAATTAAAAAAAATAAATAATTAAGGATAGTTCTTTTGTATGATAATAAAGAATACTCGATAAAATTGAAGTTTTTATTACTTTTTTATTTTTGTAGTGCATTCAAATGAATCACTCGTTACATATGTATAATCAGCAAAATAATTTATGCCCTACCCTACCCTAAAAGCGAAAAATGTATAACGGTCTACACGTCAACACAGTATTTACAAAAATTCCGATAACGCTTTGAAGCGGTCATTGTTATTGTTCACTATTTTTAGACATTATAAATCACTTCTAAGTATTTTCAAATAAAAATTTAAAGCTGTGTGTAAGCACGTACATAAATCTTTTAAAAAAATGACTCCTAATTTATGTTCTATTATTTACATTATCTATTTTTAAATATTTTACCAATTCGTAATTTTTGTAAAGATTTTAAATGAGATAATTGAATGTAATAGGAAAAGAAACAAATTACGACTATTTACAACTAATAAGCAAAAATTATCTAACTAACCTAGGGCTTTAGAATTATCCTGATACATACATATTAAAGAATGTTACGCGTATAAATAATATTCAATATCGGATTTGTTCACTGGAAAGGCGATTGCTTGGATAAACAAGAAAATTTCAAGACCTCACTGAAAGCATATTTTAAGATTGATTATTCATTCACGCTATCAGGTGCGCAACTAAGTTCTCGCTATTTTTTTTGATGAAAATGCAACTTTATTGTGAAAAAATGTTTACAAATGAATCATTCAAAATATTGCTCATCGCTAGCGACAAGTTTTTCCCATCTTTCTGACAGAGCTCGAATACCGTCACTTTTTCGTGCCTCTGCTCGTATTGAGGCCGCTTTTCGCGCAGTGCTCGGCTCAATCGCATTAATTGAGTTCGATACCGTTCCCCAATGATGGTTTCGTTCAATTTCAACTGCTCATAATAAATAACACCGCCTTGGTCCCACCAAATACACAGCAAAACCTTCGCAGCGTGAATATTCGGCCGAACCGACGACATAGAAGTATGACCGGGCAGTAACCATGATTTTGTTCTCTTTGGGTTGCTGTAATGAATCCATTTTTCATCACCCGTAACGATGCGATGAAGAAAACCCTTCCTTTTTTACCGCTGGGGCAGTTGTTCACAGGCGAAAAAACGACGTTCAACATCTCTTGGCTTCAAATCATAAGGAACCCAAGTTCCTTGTTTTTGAATCATTCCTAACGCATGTAATCGCTGTGAAATGGCTTGGTGAGTAACTCCTAATGCTGAAGCAAGCTCTTTTTGCGTTTGGCCCGGATCCTCATCGAGCAACGCCTCCAATTCAGCGTCTTCGAAGGTTTTTGGTCTTCCTTCACGCGAACGGTCGTCAACATCGAAATCACCGTCTTTAAAGCGACGGAACCAATCACGGCACGTTGTTTCACTTAGAGCAGCATCTCCGTAAACTTTTTGGAGTTCTCGATGCGATTCAGCCGCCGTTTTCTTCGAATGAAAGAAGAAAAGCAACACTTGCCGCAAATGACGATTATTTGGCATAAAATCAGACATTTTCACACAACCAAAAGTATATGACGCAAAAACAAAATCACTAAATGTGTCGAAGCGGTTTTGTTTACCATATGTCTAAGCTTGGTTCATGACGTTTTGGTTATGTCACAATCGACCAGCACTTACTGCTTCAGCCATCTCTTGAAAAACAGCGAGAACTTTGTTGCGCACCTAATGATATAAATTGATGTGTTTTACACTACCTAACCCAATTGAATATACATATTTGGGCTTGTTTGAAAGCGATCTACAATCTACATTCAGTGGCTTTTGATAATAAAAAGCTTAATAAACAGTTAAAAGCGAAGTTTATTTACAAGTTTTCTTTTAAAAACAATGAATAAAAATTACGATGGAAACAAATTTAGATTAAGTATTTGACAGTTTGACAGAGTCGTTTAAAAGAAACTGCTTGTAATTATAACAATATTGATGAAACTTATCTTCCGCTAGCTATTCATTTTTAGTGTATTGAATGTGCATGTTCTGCTGAATTTCAAATTCGATAAAACATTCCAGTAAACCCATGTTATCTTCTAATGCCAACTAGAGAACGTGCAGCTAGAAGCAGAACACGTTTTTGCTTATTCACGACCGGATTCGCTTTTGTAAATACATTATAGACGTACAGACCGTCCTACATAATTCGCTTTTGGAGATAGGACATAAATTATTTTGCTGACCGTACATAAAATACAAGTCATTACAGTTGAGCAGTTACATGTTCGTAAACATGAAACGAAGAGTAAGGGTTTGTACCATCGCGTGCATAGAAAACCGAATGATAATATTGCTCCATTGTATATTAAACTTTTATATAATTAAATAAAATAAAATGAATCAAGCGCGAACTAATTTAATTTTATTATGTATACTTCGTAAATGGTTATGACAACTAGTTTCGGCCGATCGTGGTGGTCATCTAGCCTTTTATTTTCGTAACAGTCAGTTGAAAAAGATTTTAAAAAAATATAGTGGAAAAATTTGGTACGTAGACTTCCGCGGTCGTGGTCCATGCTATCTGCTTCTGGGTTTCCGGGCTGGAACCGCGGAAAAAGGACATCTTCAGGGCTGAACTACATCTGCACTGAACAACTGGACTGAAACTGATCAGTTTCAGTGCAGTAGTTCAGCCCTGAAGATGTCCCATACAAATGGGTACGAAACGTCGGCAGATATACTAGTGACGCGGTTCCAGCCCGGAAACCCAGAAGCAGATAATAGTGGAAAAAGGTTGGAGCAAACTCGGTTTTTGTGAATAAAATTTAATTTATCGATATATAGAAAGCGAAACAATTAATATTTAAAATATAATTTATTGTAATAAGCAATTCTCTGTGTTTGCCTGGGAAGGTCTTCGATTCCACGCCTTTTCCTTCATTTAGAGATGAAGATTTCACAACATCCTTCTTCCATTTCCACGAAATTGGTCAAAGACGA
Source organism: Dermolepida albohirtum (assembly GCA_031893035.1). Lineage (NCBI taxonomy): Eukaryota > Metazoa > Arthropoda > Insecta > Coleoptera > Scarabaeidae > Dermolepida > Dermolepida albohirtum. The sequence goes on from JAVIWB010005812.1 coordinate 726,166, forward strand.
TGGCGCCTATTCGAATGTTACGCGCATCTTTTAAAAAAAAATTGGCAAAAAATTAATGATGAACTTACTGGTTTAGACAAGCAAAAATCATTTTTCACCAAGACAATGATGCCGAACCCAATGTTGTTGTTTCAATTTATTGCCGCATCCGCATTTGCAACAGAAAGCGATGTTAAAGTTGTTTGTTTTAAAGATAAGAGTTTTGAATTTTTTAAGACATAGAAACTTTGTATCATTGCTGATCTAAATGTGTTGAAATGGCAGGGTTTATGCCTCGTTGATCTATCAACGGCATCACTAAACTCGTTTATACTACCAACTTGGCATTAGCAGTACAATAGACCATTAAGCTTTCAAAATGCATTTTAGTATTTATATTCTTTCCTGTAAAATGTACTAAGGCGTCTGTATTTTATATAAAGTAGCAGAAATACGATGATTTATGAATTATCTGTTGTACTAAAAAAATGAACGTTGACCTGAGTTGTCCATATTTTAAAAGTACTTTAAAATTTAAGTAAATATTTAAGATAAAACTTGTATTAAAAGGTAGATTACTTATGATAAATAATTCCAATTATATTTTCAATCGCAAAAATTTATATTTTTCAAACTGCGAATGCAGTGTCGTGTAATTTGCAGAACGTATCGCGTGCAGCAGTATAACTGATAGCGCGACAGTGCTGCCATCTCAGTGGCGAAAACGGTAACTTTATTTACATGCCACATCTTGAAATACATAATGCTCTTTTGAACAATAACATGTAATTATGTAATTACATTAAAATGTATATGCGTTAAACGTCTTGTAGTGTATGTAAAGGCTGTTTCAAATTTCGCGGTTTTTTTTAAGAATAACTAAAACACATAATTTGCATTCACTTTCAAAAACTTTCTATTGGTAATTGAAGTATCAGTTATGACATTTATAGGCGGAAAATAATATCTGCTAAATGGCCTCCTCTTGCAGCTCCACAGACGTCCATTCGTTTGTTAAAATTTTCAATGTCATTTTAACATAATTGAGGCGCTATTTCACCAATGACACGAATAATTTCATCTTTCAAAGCAGGAATTGATTGGGGATTGTTTTTATAAACCTGACTTTTCACATAACTCCAAAGAAAATAGTCTAACGGTGTCAAATCACATGATTCTGATGGCCAATTAACATCACCATTTCTTGATATTACACGTCCAGGAAATTTTTCTCTCAATAAATCAAGTGATTTGTGTGCAAAGTGAGGTGTAGCGCCACCATGTTGAAACCACATATCCTCTAGATCAATATTCATTAATTCAGGCCACAAAAATTCGGTATCATCCGATGATATCGATCACCATTAGCAGTTACAGCATAACTAGCAGCATTTTCAAAGAAGTAAGGTCCAATTACACCGCCTGACCATAATGTACACCAAACAGTAACTTGTTTAGAATGCATAGGTTTTTCATGAATAATTCGTGAATTTTCCTCACCCCAATTTTGTTTACTAACATAGCCACCAAGTTAGAAATGTGCTTCATCGAAAAACATTAACATTTTTTGAGAAAAAGCAGCTGGTTGTTCATTGATGAAATTGATCTAATGGTTTCAGTTACTGTGTTATTTGAATCTTATATGCCTTCAGAGCTAAATCCTTGTGTAAAATACGCCATCTTGTTGATCCACTAAGTCCAAGTTGTTGTGAACGTCGTCTAATGGACATTTCAGAATCTACAGCAACACTTTCACGAACCAAACCAATATTTTCTTGTCAACGACCACTATGACGGTATTTTTCACTTTTTTGATCTTCCACGGAACCGGTCTCGAAATTTTTTATTAATTCGACCAATAATGCTTTCAGATGGACGATTATGTAAACCATAAAATTCACGTAATTATCTAAAAACTCTTTTCACAGAACGCTGATTTTCATAAAATAATTCAACAATTTGAACGCGTTGTTGTACCGTGTACGAAGCCATTTTCATAAATGTCATACATCACACTTTTTAAATGCCCACATACCCAGACAAATTCAGTGCGCCATCTATATTTTATTTATTCTTAAAAAAAACCGCGCAATTTGAAACACCTTTAGATATAAAACAAAAAAATTCTTCCAAATCTTTATTCGACAGCTCTCCAAACATATTTTAATGCTTTTCAAATATTTATGTTGATTAAGAAACAAATATAACAAAATTATTTAAAATTCATTTTAAAGACTATTTAAAATTTAATGATCAGACTTTTTTTTATTTCTTCGGGTTAGTAAAGCAGGTTTATAAACGCCTGTACTTACACGAAAAACGTGCCATTAATAATGAAGTTAAGGTCATTAACTTAACTTTGATGCTTTTAAAAACACGCGTGTCTCAGTCAAAGAAAAAGAAAGAATTGTGTATTATATCGTCATTAGACTCATTAGTTACGCCTAAAGCGCGATAAAAAATTTCGTACTTAACTTTCTTCAAACAGATGACTGTTCTGTTGAGACTGTAAATATTCGTAATATATATCGAAATGTGTAATTAGCTGGTTAAATAAGTATATTTAAACGTTTACAGCTTGGTCTTAATTTTCACTGTAATTTATTCTTTTCCTTTTGTATATTATGTCACCAATACTTGTAACTACATAATCGCGTAGAGATTATAAAATGCAGTTTATTTACTGATTAGTTCAGCTCGTCGGAAAATGTTATATCGGTAAACGGAGAGAAAGTATTTTTGTAGTGAATTTTCTTATTTGAAGATGTAGGAAGAATTGCTTCATTGTTTATCCGTTTTATTGATATATAAATGGGAACAAATGGTTTACAATTTATTTTAAGAATTACTTTTGACCTATATTTAATGATGGATATAAAATTGAATACGATGACCTATTTTATTTATATACCCCTTTAAGTACACAATTTAAGAACGACCATGATCATATGAACTTATTTTAAATTGGTTAAATATGGGTAGTGGCAAAATTGAAACAGGAAAATACCCTGAAAATGTTTAGTGCTTTTGGACATTTCGTGTATCATAAAACTACTCACTGGCAACACAGACAGTTATTCATTAGCAGTGAGAGTGTAAAGTGCTTGCAATGGTATCGTGGTCACGGAATGAGATAAGGGCTGTTTTGCGTTATTATTTCGTGCGTGGTTTAAACATAGACCAGTGCTTCGAAGAAATGACTCTTGCACTAGGTGATGTTTGTCCACATCGCACAACGATATTCAGGTGGTATAGAGAATTCCAAAGGGGAAATTTAACTGTGGAGGATGCTGAAAGGCCAGGAAGGCCACGAACGTCAATACGGAGGAAAACGTTACTACTGGGAGGAAAATACTTGGCGGAGATAGGCGAGTGACCTACCAACAGATAGAGGACACTTCAGGCCTAAATGCACCAGCAATTCGTTCGATTCTACATGATCATTTGCACGTGAAGAAACTTTGTTCTCTCTGGGTGCCGCATCGACTGACTGAAGAGCGGATGACACGACGTGTGACTTGGTGCCGGGAGATGCTAAAAAAGTTTAATAAGGGACAATCTCGGTATGCGAACAACATCGTGACAGGTGACGACTTGGTAGTACTATTATGATGTGCCGACCAAAGTTCAAAACAAAGTTTGGGTCTTTGATGATGAGGACCTATCCGTAGTTGTCAGAAAATCCCGATCTGTAAAGAAGAAAATGATGATTCACATCGAGTGGAAGTGTGGAACGCTTCGTTTTGGATACACAGAAGACAGTCACAGATAAGTGGTATACTGAACAGTGCCTGCCTAAAGTCATTGTATCTATAAAGAATTTGCGGCCAAAGTCAAGAATGGACACCTGGTTTCTCCATCACGATAATGCTCCAGGTCACCGCGCCAAAGCCTGCATCGAATATTTGACCACGACAGGATTGAAACTTCTCCTTGCGACTTTGCACTGTTCCCGCATGTGAAAATGAAGCTAAAAGGGAGGCGGTTTTCCGCCGGGGACCTTCTGCAGGCTTGGGACAATGAGTGTGCTTTACTTCTTAGTGAAACTTGGCTGAACTGGTTTAAAGATTGGTTTCGGAGGATGGAGAGCTGTATTGAGTGTAGACGAAATTACTTTGAAAACATTAAATAAACAAGCTGTATTGCAAAATTTTCCTAGTACGCTTTGTACAATCGTCGACCATTGAATTAGGACCACAAAGAAAATTAGTATTTTTGATATATTAACTGCGATAGAAGAGCATGCATGCTCTTACAAATTATTATTAAAAAATATAGATATATAAAGTATCTTCATTCTTTAATATTTCGTATGCCCCCCTTTTGCTTTAGTTAGGAAAGAAATTTTTTAATTACCACAAAGATACTGTTTTTAATTTGATTACTATTTCCCCTAACGTCTTCAAGGTTCTCTATCAAATTTTGCTTTCTGATACAGTTCCATGATGTTCTGATATTTTTTAATGTATGTTATACATGTTCAATAGAATTCATGTGGGGAAAATTTCTAGACCTTTCCATTAAATGTAAGTTTTACTGTACCCAAGTATTCTTTCACAGGTTTGCGTGGAGCATTGTCGTGCAAGACGTTGCTTTGTTACTATAGATAAAAAAGTTAAAATATTGAAATGTTGTAACAATTTTAGTAAATACCTAGAACATATCTATTAAAAAAAATTGGTGTTAATTTTATCTTTTTTCAGTCGTCTATTGTGTAATCTTTGTGTAGTTTGGCAAAATTGTATCATGGTTTAATCTGGTACGTAGACCTCCGCGGTCGTGGTCCATGCTATCTGTTTCTGGGCTTCCGGGCTGACTACTGCATTGAAACTGCAGTTTCAGTGTAGTAGTTCAGCCCTAAAGATGTCCCATACAAATGGGTACGAAACGTCGGCAGATATACAAGTGACGCAGTTCCAGCCCAGAAGCTCAGAAGCAGATTGTATCATGGGTTCTTCATCCATTTCGTCAATTTGGGTCGTTTTACCGAACACCTACACTTTAGTCTGACCTGCAAACGTCTTCCAACAGTTCGTCTTGATACGTTTAACGCTTGTCTGCCAGGTTTCGATGAATGGACTTAAGTGACATTTATCAGACTTCTTTTGTTGTTTTGATAATCGAACGATAATCACGGACTGTAATTTTTCTTTTCTTTTACGACAATTTTGTCAAGATGTGCAAGAATAGGGAATATTTTATTTAACACTCTTTACGGCTTGATAAGAAACACCTTCTTTCCCTGCATTTCACGTTGCAAATATTCCTGCTTCCAAGATTGCAGTAATTTTGGTTTTTTTCGAACGTCACTTGTTGTTAGCTAATTCGTATAATCGCATCTATAAAAAAAAAGTTCGACAACTCAATTACTCAGTGCCATAAACGTATCAAATGGATTCTGTTTTTAAAATCAAAAAATAAAATTTGATAATTAAACCAATATTTTGTTTTATTGAACAAATCTCGGTATTTGTTTCAACGAATGTATATATTATAGAGATACTTTTCTTCCGAAATAGAACTAAGTGAACTTGATGTGTTGTTGTATGTACCATGTGAAGTAATTTAAAAACTCAATTATAAAGTTAGCAATTTTTCGAGTCTGTATTTGCCAGTATGCCATAGTGAAACTACTTCGTTTTGCAGGATTTAACAAGAACCGAAATCAAAGCAGACTTAAATTCGATTATTACAGTCTGCTCCTTCGTTATCAATTGTTAAAAACTGGGTGTCCGAATTTAAACGTGTAGAAAGCATAAATGGTTTTGTTAGCAGGAAAGGTTGTGGCAATCGTTTTTTGGACTTTTCATAGAGCTATTTTCGTTAACTTCTTATAAAAGGGGAAAAAACAATTTATGGGGAGTATTATTCGAATTTGTTGCAAAAATTGAGCGGCAAAATCAATGAGAAACGATCATTTAGCAAAAAAGTGGGTATAAACGTCAGTGGAAACTGTGGTTAATTGAATTAATTAAAAAGGGTAAAGAAAACCCTTCTCCACATTAATATTCTTTTTCTGCAGACGCGTTTCGACACCTAAGTTGTAATCATCAGTAGATAATTAATCACAGTGTTACACCTGGAATCGCGGTAAAAATCACACAAAAACAAATTAGTACCAGACATCCATCGTCGAAAGCCAAACACATTATTGGGAAGACGGGTTTTACTTATCTTTTTTGATTAAAGAAGAGATCAAATCAGGATAAACCGTCTACCCACAAGTTAGAGATTCCCTTGGTCAGAATTCATGCACTGAGATATCAATTAGTGCTTCATTTACCTTAGTCTTCAAATTTAACCCCACTCCAGCGATTATTAACTACTTCTAAATTGAAAAAGTAGACTATTCTTTTGTAACCGCTGCTGAAAATAGCTATTTCAAGGTCTTGAATTCATCGACCTACAATGAAAGCTAATTTGAAGTATTATTGGAGTGTGTTTTGATCGAACAGGAGACTACATTGAAATATACTACTGTGGGCAAAAAATAGTAAGACTTTTTTTTTCTAGGTTGGTATGGCTGTCAGTGACATCTGTGCCAAATGCCACATCAAAATAATCATTAGTGTTTAGTATACTCTTGTCTTTCTGAACTACAAAAGTGCATTCGGCGATTTTTACAATGAGTGAAATTATTCAACAAAGAAGTTCCATTAAATTTTGTGTACGAAATCAAATTTCTGGTGCCGAAACATTCAGAATGTTGCAAAAGGCCTTCGGTGATAATTGTTTGTCGCGAGCAAGTGTTTTTGATTGCTACAAATTATTCAAAGAGGGTCGAGAACGCGTTGATGATGAACCACGTCCAGGACGGCCATCAACATCAACTGATGATCAACACGTCAATAGAATCAAGAAATTGGTGCTTGAGAATCGACGATTAACAGTCAGAGACCTTACTGGCATCGTTGGAATATCGGAAGGATCAGTGAAAACCATTTTGAAAGATCATCTGGGCATAAGAAAAGTGAAAGCATGATTTGTTCCAAAATCACTCAATTTTTTCGAAAAACAGCGTCGCGTTGACGTCTGTGAAACAATGCCTTCCGACTATCAAGACAAAATGAAAGGCATCATAACTGGAGATGAGACTTGGATCTACGCTTATGACCCGGAAATAGACGATCAATCGGCCGAATATCGTATGATGAACCACGTCCAGGACGGCCATCAACATCAACTGAATATCAACACGTCAATAGAATCAAGAAATTGGTGCTTGAGAATCGACGATTAACAGTCAGAGACCTTACTGGCATCGTTGGAATATCGGAAGGATCAGTGAAAACCATTTTGAAAGATCATCTGGGCATAAGAAAAGTGAAAGCATGATTTGTTCCAAAATCACTCAATTTTTTCGAAAAACAGCGTCGCGTTGACGTCTGTGAAACAATGCCTTCCGACTATCAAGACAAAATGAAAGGCATCATAACTGGAGATGAGACTTGGATCTACGCTTATGACCCGGAAATAGACGATCAATCGGCCGAATATCGTATGATGAACCACGTCCAGGACGGCCATCAACATCAACTAAATATCAACACGTCAATAGAATCAAGAAATTGGTGCTTGAGAATCGACGATTAACAGTCAGAGACCTTACTGGCATCGTTGGAATATCGGAAGGATCAGTGAAAACCATTTTGAAAGATCATCTGGGCATAAGAAAAGTGAAAGCATGATTTGTTCCAAACTCACTCAATTTTTTCGAAAAACAGCGTCGCGTTGACGTCTGTGAAACAATGCCTTCCGACTATCAAGACAAAATAAAAGGCATCATAACTGGAGATGAGACTTGGATCTACACTTATGACCCGGAAACAGACGATCAATCGGCCGAATATCGTATCAAAGGTAAGCCGAAGCCCAAAAAACCACGTCAAAGCAAGTCAAAAATCAAGGTTATGTTGACGGTTTTCTTCGATTATCGAGGTGTGGTGCACTCCGAATTCCTTCCGACCGGCCAAACTGTCAACAAAGAATACTATTTAAGTGTTATGCGTCGTTTGCGCAATGCTATTCGTAACAAGAGGCTAGAATTATGGGCCGACAAGTCTTGGTTTTTGCACCACGATAATGCACCGTCGCATACTGCATTAATTCTTCGTGAGTTTTTCGCCAAATTTTCAACCAATATCATGCCGCAACCACCGTATTCGCCTGATTTAGCTCCGTGTGACTTCTAGCTATTCAGCAAATTCAAACGACCGCTCCGGGGAAACCGTTTTGAGTCAATTGAAGACATTAAACGTGAATCGCTACGCGCATTGAAGGCTATTCCTGAAATTGACTTTAACAACTGTTTCGAGAATTGGCGGAAACGTTGGCACAAGTGCATTGGGGCCAGGGGGGATCACTTTGAGGGGACGAAATAGATTTGGAAGAATAAATTAAGAATTTAAAAATTATGAACAAAGTCTTACTAGTTTTTGCCCACAGTAGTAAATGTTCTTTAACCAAAAAAACGTTTTCTCTTAGATCACATAGTTGCCATCTTTACAAGCTTGCCTTAAAATTATTATTTAATGATGTGAGAATATGACGTAAATAATTATTAATAAATAAAATAAAGTAAAAAACAGACAAGGACAAAGCAAAAAAAACAAATTTCTTTTGAATTTTACAATCGTATGTGTATGTCTTATTGAAAATACAATCTGTTTTTAGATTGGAAATTTTCTAAAGAAAAATGTTTGTTACTTTTATTTACTCAATTTATTTGTAATGATCTTCCTTCTGCCATTGTATTGAGTAAGCATTATTTATTTCAGAGATATGACAGCTATTAGTTTAAGGACAGGCGCTATTATACTCTTATCGTCTTTATCAATAGTAAAGACTGAAATAATAGACAGAAGACCTTTGAAATATGGGCATGTTCATCCTACACCGAGTACAACTATACATAAAGTGACGTTAACGCAGAAAGGCTATATACAGGTAATTTTGCAGTGAATAAAGTTTTATTATTTTCATCCACAACTTCCAAACATGGAACTTAATTTTTAATTATTGCAGCGTAGATATAAAGGCGTAATTAATTCAATTATTTGTACCTAAATGATAATTACAAGAAATGAAGGACACTTTCGCCCCTTTTTAGTAATATGAATAGTAATTTATATTGTGCAACAGATAACATTTACTAACAGAATAATCTACGTGGATATACACTACAGGCCATAAGTGAGGGATCAGTAGATGGAATTTAAAAAAAACATGCACGCTTAGTGAAAGAAAACGTATATTTCTACAAAACTATATCTACGAGACAAATGAACAGTTTTCCTTATAAAATAAAATAATTTCAACATATTCTGTAGAATTTCTTATCATATTCGACTTTCGTCGAAGTATCCACCTCTGCGCTTAATGATTTCTTTACAAATATTAGGCAACCGCGATACAAGTTTCTGGAGCGTATCCATTGGTAAATTATTCCACACCCTTGTAAGTTGCTCCCAAAGCTGGTTCTGCGATTGTGGACAGCTTTCTCTCGCGTTTCTATCTAATTCACTCCACAGTAATTCGATAGGGTTGAGATCGGGTGATTGTGGTGGCCAAATCATATTTATCAGCACCCCTTCCTCCTCTTTTTGATTCACATAGTTTTTACAAAGTTGGGAAGTGTGTTTGGGATCATTATCTTGTTGTAGGTGAAAACCTTCACCAATTAACCTTAATCCAGATGGAATTGCATGTTCCTCCAAAATCTTCAGGTACCCCTCTTTTTCTAAAATGCCTTCAATGCGGTACAAATCTCCGACACCATCAAAGGAAAAGGATCTCCAAATAAGCACAGAACTTCCCCCGTGTTTAACAGTTGCCACTACACATTCGGGTAAAATCCTTTCATTTGGAACACTTGGAACTTTAACTCATCTGTCCATAACACCTGCTTCCACATTTCCATGTCCCAGTGTTGATGATCCTGGGCCCATTGTAACCGTTTTTTATGATTTCGTGTATTCAATAATGGTTTTCGAATTGCAATACGCCCATGTAGTCCCGCCTTTGTCAAACGTCGTTTTACAGTAGTCAGTGACACCGGCTTTCGACGTTGATAGTATTTTTAGGCGCAAATCTTCTTGTCTGGTGGTTACCCTTGGCCTTCCGCAACGTTTTATTGGTTGTAATGATCCACTTTGTGAATATCGTTTCACTGTTCCTTGCACCGCGTGATAAGATAAATTTAACTTTTGGGCTATTTGCCGCAGTGAAAATTTTTCACCATATAGCGTTATTATAGAACTACGAGTTTCTGCGCTAAGTTCTTTTCTTTTCGGCATTTTTATAAGTTACTTTTACGCCTGTTCTCAAATACTCGTATTGCAACTTACTCGGACAAATGCTGCACGAAAACTAATTTTTAAATTGCTAAGTAGTTTACTATGAATTCCTAATACCTATTATAATAATATTGCGTTGTAAACCCTATTAAATTTATTGGGGTATATAAAATATTTCTATTAAATAGACGTTATAAAACTATTAAAAGGCTTTACAATATTTTTCAGAAACAAATATATTTATCTAATTTATAATAATAATCCGAATAATCCTTCTCAGAATTACATTTACAACTGTTATTTCAATTATTCTCACCAAAACAGGTAAAAGTCTAAGGGATGTGTCTAAAATACAAGTGTTTTGTTATTTATGATAAGTGATCCCTCACTTATGGCCTGTAGTGTACATAAATTACCTGTAATAATAAACATAGAAACAGGTAAAATATATAAATAATTACAAAAGGTTAATCCAAATTGAATTTTAGGGTTTATGTTCTGAATAAAAAACAAAATATTGAATAAATTAGAATTTTATTGTTATCAATATAAAGTACAAATTGTGCATTTTGATATGGAAAATTATATCAGCTAAATGACTTAGCTGAAGTGAATGGTGTCAGCTGAATCATTTGACTGTAATTTTTCATAATACTTTCACATAACTGCTGTTACACCAATTGTACGCCTGATTTTCTCTTTTAGACCTGGAAGCGTAGTAGGTTTATTACCTTTCTTCAAATATCCCCTCAAGAAAAAGTCTAGGGGGGGTTATATTACAAAACCTGGGTGACCAATCGATGTCGTTCCTCTGACAGACAACATGGCCAAGAAATTTGACGTGAAGTGATTGTTTCATGTGCTGCGTGACATATAAGTCCATCTTGTTGAAACCACATGTCATTCACGTTCAGGTCATTGACTTCATTGAATGAAAAAGTCGTTTGGTGTTTCCCAATGATGTAAACTATTGACAGTGACAGCGTTGCTATTTCCATCTTCAAAATGTACGGACCAATGATTACCCCAACCCATAATACACACCAGATACTGGAATAACCGCGGTTCAATTTCATCAATTGCACGTCTGATGTTCTCGTTTGGATTTGGAAGTGTAACAGCTTTATTGCTCTAAATCCTTTCTTCCAGATAGACCCATAATAAGAAGTTTAGTTGGGTTAGATCACAAGACCTAGGTAGCCAATCGATGCTTTGTTGTGAAGTAATTGCTTCACATGCCACGTGACATGTGACTCCATTTTATTGAAATCACATGTCATTCACATTCAAACTATCGTTTAGCATTTCACGACGGCGTAAATCATTGACCGTGACAGCGTCAGCATTTCTATCCTCAAAAAAGTATGGGCCAATGATTTCTTCATCCCATAGTGCACACGAAACAGTGCAATTTTGAGGATGCATTGACTTCTCTTGAATAATAAGTGAATTTTAGCTACGACAATTTTAGCGATCCAAAAGTCACTCACGTGAAAGTGAGCCTCATCGCCCGATATCAGTTTTTTTTGCAAAAATAAGTTTCAGTTCACGTTTCTGGTGGTCCATTTCCCTAAGTTCCTACGTCTGTTGGATTCTATATGCTTTTAAATATAGATCTTTTCTCAAAATTCGTTAAATAGTATCGTATGAAAGAGCCAATTGTTGTGCACGGCTACAAATTGACACGGTTCCTCACGCGCACTATTACTTACTCGAGGAATATTTTCCTCGGAATGGCTTTTGCGTCGATATTACAACCTTGGTTTATCAATAATCACACCATTTGTTTCAAACATTTGCACAAGGTTACGAATTACACGATTATTTTGCACATTATTGCGTCCAAAAAGCGGTCGAACTTCTCTTAACGTATTCCCAACTGTTCGATTTGTTTTCTTAATAAATTTGTATGATTTGAATGCGTTGATGCAGACTGTAAGGCTTCATGATTCATCATGTGTTTTCATATTAACTGTCGAACCATACAGTTCCAACATTCTCGCAAAGTAAATAGTGCGCAATTCAAATCCTGACGTTCAATTTGCATCACTCTATATACATATGTATGTACTTAAAACGAATATAATGGACGATTTCCGATATATTCATGAAAGCCTCTACTTACATGTGTAATCGGAAATTTCATCACAATCTTGGCGTTTGCCTTCGGGACAAGAAACATATCTATAGATCGAGATCCGCAGGAAGATACAAGAAAGTGAACGCAAAAAAATAGTGACGAAGAATCAACAACTTTGATAATTAGATATAACGAAAACTTTACACTTAATGCATCATGTCACAAGGCCATATACATACCTCGAACTATACATACAATATATTGTATTAAAATATCCTGTCTGAAATTGAAACTGTAAATATAATATAGTGTTTAAACAAGAGATACGTTTGCTATAAATCAAATCATAAGATGCAGTATACGTCTTATGGGCATTATATTAATGATTATCAAATGATGTCATCGTATGTATCAGATTTATAATGATATTTCATATAATTTAAACAGCATTCGCATGTATTGCGTTTTATTACAGTTACGTGTTGAGTGAATGAGGCATAGTAAATGTACATTTCGCATAGTTATTTTATGGTTGTCACTATCTTATTTTATGTCGTTTTGATTTGAAATGAGCTCTAACGGGAAATGCGTTTTAACGAGTTGAAGAGTGATAATACAGACAGATTAGAAGATGAGTGTGATGAAGAATTACTTTCCGACGATGAATTTAGCAATACATACATCGTTTGATATAGAAAAATGTTGTTATGAGTGCAGCAAGAGATTGGTATACAATAAGTACAATCAATCCCTCTCCAAAGCTTCCCAGATTTGATTTTAGTTTATTAAACATTGACGCAGATGAGGATGTAACAAATTTGTCAGTGAGTTTAGGCAATGACTTTTTTCTAAATTGCTGTACGTGAAACAAACTAGTAAGAAAAAAGTTCGTAACCGGGAATTACTAAGAAGTGATTGTTATTTTAGCTGTAAAAATGTTTATGCCACTAGCGAGGAAAAGGAAATAACCAATAATATTGGACCAAACGACATATTATCGAAACATCCGCTAACTTCAAAATTATGACAAGAAAATAATTCTTTCAAACGAAAAGAAATTGCTTTTCAACGATAATGACTTTGACAGTCAAACACGCTCTGGGCTAAAATTTTATAGGATTAGACCAGTTTTAGATTTACTACAGATACCATTAAAAGAAGTATACACACCAGAAAGAGATGTAATTACTAATGGAAACTTACTAATTTTCAAAGAGCGCTTTAGTGGAAGCAGTATATTCCACTCAAACGTGGCAAATTTGAACTGAAGTCATTTTTACTTTAAGAATTTGAAGTAGATTATATTATAGTTAGTGGTAGGTTGCACTGGGGGAAATGAACTGCTTTTGATCCTAAACATAGTGGCCAACCAATTCCAACACAAATCGTATTGTAATTTATGAAACCGTTGCTGAGAAAAGCTATTGTCCATCAAGAGACAACTTTTATGCCAACGCGCTCTTAGCCGATATTTTACTAATCATAATTTATCGATACACACGGAACTGCAAAACTAAACAGAAAACAAATGCCAGTAGGTTTAAAAAACAAAAATTGATTAAGAATGAAATGGCAGTGTTTCAACTAGGTAAGATTGCCTTGAAATGGCGAGCCAAAGGAATGTGTGCCTCCTATATTACAATCACAGAAATTAATTGACGATGGCAGCATAAAATACCAAATTACATTAATTTCTCATCGTAAAGTGCTTAATTATACATTTATATATAATAATCAGCATCAAAACCTGACTGCGGCTATAACTATTAGATCTGTTTCCATAATAAGATTTATGGCGTATTAAGAGACTCGAAATTGTACTCCCTGTTGGCCTAACTGGTAAGGCACTTTATTTGGAAACTTAATTATATGACAACACATGCCCTAAAAATCCACTACGCCGGATGTCCTAACCATAATATTCTACTGCTCAAATCTAGGTCTCTAAATCTAGATTAGTTCTTAATTAATTCTAAGTGCGGTCATAGTCCGTATCCTGCTTATTTATTTACGTACATTATAATTCCTAACCTGCGGAAGTAGTCCGGTCCTTATATACTTAATTTTAATTACATTATTTAACTATATACAATTATTAAACTACACAAATATACTTTCGTTTGTCCTCGAGAAGTCCCTCAGATCGAGAGTCAAGTAAATTTCCGTCACCGTCGTTATATGCTTGCTCGTGCTTCATTACTTTCCACTCGTTCGCCTCTCCTCCTGGGATTGGGGGCTCCTGTAACTCAGAGGATCTGGCAGATACTCGACTCAATAAATGCATTCGGACATTCATTCCGCAGGTCTTCAATCACTCGCCTAATTGGTACGGCAGCCGTCTAGTAAACGACAGATACAAATTTGAATCTGTTCCAGCGCGGAAATTTTTAATTAATTTCTGCAATTATAATTAACGATGGCACAGCAGGAAATACTAATTTTTGTAGGGAATTCCATTTTAAAGATAGATTTTCGGTGAATGTTTGGTTCATTTTACGGCAGTTCGATATATATCGTTTTTGGAAAAATGACCTTAATTATGGATGACGTTCCTCTTAACGTAAGACGGCGAATGTGGATATAGCACGATGGTGCACATAACAGATTCTTTTTTCAACCTGTAGATTGTAAGAGGTTCAGCAATTGCTTGGCCTCCAAGATCTCTAGACTTAAATCCCCTAGATTATTTTGTATGGGGAACAACTTGAAAACAGAGGACTTATTGCTAGGATTATGTCCCAGAAAATATTCCTGCTAATCTTGAGACTGTTAGCAGAGTTACCTCTTCAATTTTAAGAAGTGCTAGACTATGTATAGGGCAACTGAGTAGACATGTCAAGCAACTAACTCCAAAGCGATTTCTTTTTAAATGATTTTCATTGAAATTTTTTGTGCAGTAATTTTTAATACCTGCATTAGTAGGGCTATCTAAAACTACAAATATTAGGTGGGCAACTAAGTTCTCGCTGCTTTTCAAGAGATGGTTCCAGTAGTAAGTGCTAGTCGATAGTGACATAACCAAAATGTCATGAACCAAGCTTAGACATATGGTAAACAAACCGCTTAGATACGTTAGTGATTTTGTTTTTGCGTCATATACTTTTGGTTGTGTGAAAATGTCTGATTTTGTGCCAAATAATCGTCATTTGCGGGAAGTGTTGCTTTTCTTCTTTCATTCGAAGAAAACGGCGGCTGAAGCGCATCGAGAACTCCAAAAAGTTTACGAAGATGCTGCTCTAAGTGAAACAACGTGCCATGATTGGTTGCGTCGCTTCAAAAACGGTGATTTCGATGTTGACGACCGTTTGCGTGAAGTATGAACAAAAACCTTTGAAGACGCTGAATTGAAGGCATTGCTCGATGAAGATCTGTGCCAAACGCAAAAATAGCTTGCTTCAGCATTAGGAGTTAACTGCCAAGCCATTTCCCAGCACTTGCAAGCGTTGGGAATGATTCAAAAACAAGGAACTTGGGTTCCTTATGATTTGAAGCCAAGAAACGTTGAGCGTCGTTTTTTCGTCTGTGAACAACTGCTCCAGCGGCAAAAAATGAAGGGTTTTCTTCATCGCATCGTTACGAGTGATGAAAAATGGATTCATTACAACAACCCAAAGAGAACAAAATCATGGGGACTGCCCGGTCATGCTTCTATGTCGTCGGTTCGGCCGAATATTCACGCTGCGAAGGTTTTCCTGTGTATTTGGTGGGACCAGGGCGGTGTTATTTATTATGAATTGTTGAAACCTAACGAAACCATCACTGGGGAATGGTATCGAACTCAATTGATGCAATTGATCCGAGCACTGCGCGAAAAGCGGCCACGATACGAGCAGAGGCACGAAAAAGTGATTCTACAGCATGACAACGCTCGGCCTCACGTTGCCAAACCCGTTAAAACCTACTTAGAAACGCTCAAATGGGAGCTCCTACCCCACCTGCCATATTCCCCAGATATTGCGCCGTCCGATTATGACTTGTTCCGTTGGATGGCACATGGTCTGGCTAATTAGTAGTTCCTCTCATATGAACACATCTCAAAATGGCATGATTCGTGGATAGCCTCAAAAGACGAACACTTCTTCCGTGACGGTATTCAAGCTTTGCCAGAAAGATGGGAAAAAGTTGTAGCTAGCGATGGGCAATATTTTGAATGATTCATTTGTAAATATTTTTTCACAATAAAGTTGCATTTTCATCAAAAAAAAACAGCGAGTACTTAGTTGCGTACCTAATACTTGTAACTCAATTGCGATAGTTTTGGACATATGTTCATTAGATATTGTTAACTTGAAATTGCTTCAGTAACACAATCTTAAGCTGTGGCAATTATGTCATGGGATACTTTGTACAATTGAGTAATCTTTGAACTTTTGCATTATAAAAAACCTATTTTCTTTAATAGAAAAACCAATTTTAATTTGTCGTTTTCAAGGAAAACGTAAAATTGAACATTTTAAGATAATAGAAGTCGCAGAGTGTCTTATTAAACTTAAATGAATGTCACAGCTCTAATTGCTGTCACAAGAAATTATACCAAACTAAAATTCAATGTAACCTGACTTGACCCAAATGCGGAACGCAATTTTATTTAATTGAAATTTAATCAATACTTTTAACTTGATAAAATTTACCCTGAAGTAATTACGTTACAGGGAATATTTTATAGCGAGCGCGTAATACGATTTTACATGGTGGCACTCCGAAAAGCTTTTTAAGTGTATTAATATACAAACATTTCTAGGAAGTTTGTAAATGTGACACACATAGACGTCTACAACGAATAGTAACGAGACTAACTTATAAAATGATGCAAGGTTCGCCGTTGGCTATGTAGGACATTTAGTTGCTTTTTGAAGTCACGAATTTTTTTCATGCATTTACGAGAAAAACTGGAATAGTTTTCTACTTAATAACAAAGACCTACTGTTCTTTTATAATTTTATTTTTCAATGTAATGTCCCTTAACTTCACCGCACTTGCATCACTTAGACTGGAAACGAGTTTATTTCATCAGAAAGAAAGGTTTTGGTTGATCTTTAAAATGGGCATCAATTTCTTCTTCCAATTGTTTATAGTCTGCAAAATGACGTGCTTTGAGGTGTTTTACTACTTATAAATAAAAAGAAATCAGAAGTAACCAAATTTGGACCATACGATGGTGATCCAGATTAAAAAAAAGTCTAGCTCGCAGAGGATAAGTTTGTCTGAAGCTGTCTTGTGAACTCACGCGTTGTCATGAAGAAGGACGATTTTTTTTATGATGCAAACACGGACGTTTTTAGCAAATAGCTGCATGTACTTTTTTTAATGTATTACCCTAGGTAACATTATTGAAGTCCCCTTTGACACGTATTCAACAAGAGTAATTCCTGCTTGCTTGCGAAAGATTGTGTCCATGAACCTTCAAAATAAATATTGCGTGCGAGCCTTTCTGGAAGCGGACAACCCTTATAAATTCATTGAATGGTTTCTAATTTTCTGTTTGGATCCAAATAATGTACCCAACTCATCGCCTGTCGCACTGAAACAGTTTCAGTTTCTGAGTGGGTACGAAACGTCGGAAATTATACCAGTGACGCGATTCCAGCCCGGAAGCCCAGAAGAAAATAGTATGGACCACGACCGCGGAAGTTTACGTACCAGATTAATGAATTTGTTTTGGTGCTAGACCTTCCAAAAACAAGAATTTTATCACTGTACGATATTCAATGTTTTTTCATTGTAAAAAAATATTGACACGTTAACTTTGACACCTGTCAATGCGAATGAGAAAATATAAAATGAGAAAACTTCACGTGCCCATAACAAAGTAGTACAATTTTTAAAAAAGTAAGGCACCGAATCTAATAGCGCCATCTATTACTGAACAACAAAACTTATTGAACAACCCGGTACGTGGTAGTTGTCTTGCTTTCCTTTTGCTCAGTACAGTTCCTACTTATTTTGTTATTCCTATATAACATAGTTTTAACGGTGGATTTCTTCTGTCTATATACATTACTTACCTAATGTTCTATTTTCTGTATAAAGTTTTATTTCATTTTTTTGCACTTATCCTACAAAGCTAAGGTTTATTTTTAGTAGCATCTTCTCTTTTGCCTATTTACGAAGGGGAGAGGATAAAATTAACTTCAAAACGAAGGAAACTTGCTCTCCCACGTGAAATAAAAAGAATCTATCTTGTTCATTCTAGCGTAGAAACTTTAGTTAGAACTCGAGATTTTTAAAATCCATTCTTATGTATATATGCCCATACGAAAGACGTAGGAAAGTTCAATTATTTATTGGAATTAAATAATTCTAAAATCCTAGCTTCTGTTTCAACAATCACAGTAACGATTACAGACATATTTGGTATGATTGAATCATTTTATTGATACAAAAAGAGAATAATGAAGAAAACTATATGTAGTAATCCCTTAGTTTTATTGTTTAATGCGCTCTAAATAAGGAGGAAACAAGTACGCATTTGTACAATCATGTGATTCGATTCGATTTAGCAAAAAACAAACTGAATTCCGGACTTTCACAAAAAATAATGGAAGCGAACCATGCAAAATGTATTACCAAATTATCTTGTGCAACAAGAGCCTGTGCAGTATAAATCGTTACATTATAATTGAAGCAATTATGTTAAAATTGAGATCAACACGGGCGTATTCCAAACGAGCAAACGCAAAGTTATTTATAGTGCAATTAACTATTCTTAAATATCAATGCATTCAAAGGTATATGTATATATATATATATATATATATATATATATATATACACACATATATATATATATATATATATATATATATATATATGGTGTTTTGTTTGAAGGCGGAGAACTTTAAATTGAAATAAAACACAGAAAAATGTTTTTAATATCCATGAAATTGGCTTTATTTAAAAGATAATTTTATGGCATTAATGTTTGAATATGTTTGCGGGCATGTGGCCGCCGCGGCTGGCGCATACACGGAGTAATCTAGAGGTACAGTTTTCCCACACTCTTCGCAGTAAATCAGGCTGTAATTCGGCAATAACGCGTCGAATGTTGACTTCCAAGTGTTCAATTGTTTCAAGTTTATCGGCATAGACATGCGACTTTAGGTATCCACAGAGAAAATAACACAGGCCAACCAATAAGTATTTTTTAAAAACTTTTTTCAAAGTTCAAAGTGTTTCTTATGTATTTTGGTGTGCTGAATCCAAATTTTCAATCAGTTTTTTCCCACTACGTACCAATTTTTATTTATCTTTTGTTGGGTATGATAGTATTAAAATATATAGTTAAGATTTAAAGGTACGTAATTTATTATGAGAGTATAAATGAAAAATTTAATATTTTATTATTACAATGGTAGTGTAAGTGTGAATATGTATATATACTTATTAATCTAAAGTTTTGTATTTCCTCAACCTCGCCACGGTAAAAGTTCGAGTGAAGCTTTTCCTTTTATATGATGCTTCTGGAGTTGCTCGTAGAAGGGTCCAACAGTAATCCCCCATCATGCTAACAATCCAATGACTCTGATACCGTTTCTCCGTCTCCTTTATATTTTAGAAACGCTCCCCTTGTTCTTCACTTACAGCTTCAAGATTGTCAGGGAAAGAATTTAATTGTGAGTGTAAAAAATGCACCATCTCAGATTAGAAAGTATATGCCTTCGTAATTTTCTCTGCATTAGTTACTCAGATACTCAAAAGTGCACTTTGAGCAGTTACTACTAATTAGGCGAAGAGACCAAGGTACTATTATACGCCTAAAACAACTTTACGTCCTGTGGTATTTTAAAGTTCATTTTCGGATTCAACACCTCAAAAAACATAAAGGAGAGCCAAATTTATAAAAAAAAGCTTTTTCTTGGTTGGCTTGTGTAATCTAATGGCATCAAATCGCACGAACGAGGTGGCTAGTAGTCCATTTCGTGAAATTAATAATTCGTCAAATGTTTTCTTCAGTAAATTAATTGTATCGCGTGCTCTGTGGCATGTAGCGCTGTCCTGCTGAAACCTCATGTCTGCAACATTAATACCTTGCAATTGAGGCACGAAAAAGTTAGTTAGAGTGTATTGCTCTGCGTTGACTGTAACGTTCTGACAATCACCATTTTTGAAGTCATATGGACCAATGATTGCACCGGCCCATAAAGCGCACTAAACGGTGTCTATTTCTGGATGTAATGGTGTTTCGATAACGGCTTGTTGATTATCATCGCTCCAAATGCAATAATTCTGTTTATTGTCATAGCTATTTAACTAAAAGTGTGCTTCATCACTGAACAAAATTTTCAAATGAAATTGTAGACCAATAGCAATGTTTCCTTTGGTCCATTCACGAAATGTACGGGCGCGAAAGATGACCGTGTGGCTTCAATTCCCGTACAAGTTAAATTTTGTAAGCACGTAAACCAAGATCTTTACGCAAAATTTTCCATGAAATAGATCGACACAAGTTTAATTGTTTAGCACGATGACGAATTGCCGCATTTGCATCATCAACAACACTACGCTGCACACCATCAATCGGTTGATGTGCGCGCACTGTACGACGTCTTACTGGATGCGTATTATCGTTTAGAGTAAACGTATTGCGAAAACGATCCATAGTTTCACGAATTAATCGCTCTGATGAACAATTATGTGCACCATCAAATACACGTAATGCCCGATGTGTTTCTCGAATTGAGCCATGTTTTTCAAAATAAATTTTGAACAATTTGCAAACGTTGCTCTGGCGGGTGTCTATTCATTATGAATTGCCAAACCAAACCAACTCCAAAACATCCGAGAACTGTCAAATGGGCTGTCACAGAAAACAGTATTGCCAATTTAAAGTTCTTCGCTTCCAAAAAAAAAAAACACTTTATTTATTAAATAATATTATTTATGTGCATGCCATATCATATATGTGTATAATAATTAGTAATTATTGTAAATTTTTAATAAGAGTATTTTTGATTCTTTGCAGTTCCTTCGGTATATTGTAGACGTGCCAATAATCACAGAATTTACTTACTGCATCTGGATAAGGAGCGTTAACTTTACACATTCCCATCCACTATTATCTTATTCGAGTGAGTATAAAACTTCTGAACTTTAGTTGATTGAAACATTGAACGCCTTCAACTTTAATTGCGGTTTTAGACACCAAGTGAGGGATTACTTCTCAAATCAGACTATTTAACTTTTTGACTGTAATTTAAGTCACTGGCAGTCGATAGGAAATAAAGTCATTGTTTAAAAGTCATTTATTTTCAGATATTTCTTCGAACATTTTATGAATTTATAAATAATTTATATTTGTAATAACGCGAAGCAGTACAAATTTAGAATATAACTAAATGAAAGTATTTCGGTAACTAAGTTGTCATGATAGGCAGAAAAATAAACATAGTATCGTGGATTGGCTTGCAGTAAAGCTACACAGAATAATCGGCGACGCACTCTATTTGAAGATCGCATGTAACCAATATAAAGTGAACAACTGCTATAATATAAAGTAATTATTTATATTACTATTTAAAATATACAAAATACTAAAACGCTATGCTTTAGTAACATGTTCAATCTCTATTGTTCATTATAGCTTCGCAGCGTTTGGGTCTACTATCAATTAATTTCTGAGCATATGAAACAGGTAGAGATCACCGTAACTTCTTAACCCTCATGGCACATGGGTCCAGCCAGATCTATTTCGATTTCAATTGTAATTTAAATGTACTTCTAGTTGAGCTAGCGACTTCATATTTCGCGACTCTTCCTAAAATATTATTAACTATCATCTCTGAAAATTGGGAGGATATCTCTCATATGAGTTGATAGTTACAAGAATATCTTGGTATATGATATACACCACGTTCGGTCCTCACGTGGTCTGCCCAGACCCTTATGTATTTTATATGGAAATGTATGAAATATGTTTCCATTTGAACATTTCATCTCGCCCTTTTTTTGAATTTCTCTTGATGATTTTTCCTTCGACCCATTCACGAAATGTACGACGCGAATGATGACCATGTGGCTTCAATTCCTGTACTGGTTGAATCTTGTAAGCACGTAAATCAAAATATTTACGCAAAATTTTCTATAAAGTGGATGGACACATGTTTAATTGTGCGCACACATAAGCGTAAGTATCTACAGGCGCAAACTTGTATGTAACGTTGAAGGCATCTCATGCTAAATTCTGTGATTACGCAGGTAGAGGATAGATGTCGATTTACATAATTGGCAGCAGCTTTAGCCAATGATGACAATTATGTATCGGATGACGAAGCATCTGATATTGAAGTAGCAATAGTAATTGAAGCGAACGATATTTTTGATAGTGACGAAGAAGAAGAAGAAGAAGAGGAAAAAAAGCATGCTGAAAATCAACAACGAAGAGAAAGAAAAGTCTCTCTCGTCCTGTTCTTTCGTTTTATTTTGGATTTCATGATAACTTTGTTTCGATTTGCAGCTATGTGCTAAAAAAGGATAAGACCGTAAAGTTAGTTTCCACCATATACTAGATAAAACATTGTGAGGGCGAAGCAATGAAACAAGAAACGATTTTGTTTTACACTGCGAATAATTGATTGCATGGTTCAAATGGTTACTCATTTCACATCGAAATGCTCATCACACTAATGGACTTATTTTTTCTGTAAAATATTAGATGTGGTGGCATTGGCGGCATTTTGCCAAGAGGAAGATCAAATTCCCTTTCTACGTTATCTAAATCATTACTTCTGTCAAACATAGAAAATCGAATGAGCAACTTTTACATTGTTAAGCAATTTACGAGTCGTTCGGCGATTGAATCATTTCATTTCATGCGTTTTCACAAAAACATATTGCACTTTATCTAATTACATTAGTTTTCGCTTCGTTGTTCCATTTCAGATTCTAGTACAAGCATTTGAAAAGGAAAGCCGTCCTAATACACTCAAGTAGAAGAGAGGTTGTAAACTTCTTTACAGTGAAGTGATAAGACGCGACGTAAAACTGGTTTTTCTTGTGCAAAGTGTTCAGACTCAGTATACCAACAACACTCCAAAGTAGATTATATTCGTTTTAGTTGCATGAATAATTATGAATAATAGAATTCGCATTGTATTTTTTCTTTTGGGAGTTTTAATTCATTAAGATTTAGGGAATTCCCCCTTCAACAGACAAGTATTTATAATATGTATCAGAGGATATGAAATACATTTTATAATTAATATTTGTGTCAAAATTAAATGATACTCTATGCTTTTCGATTTTATATTGGTAGTAGTTCTCAATAAGTTGCGCTCAAAGTCTGGAAATAACAAGAATTTAATAGGTCAACTATAACACTTCTCACATAATTTTTAATAATAATGACGAACGAAAAGGCTCCAGTATTCGTACTACAATACCGACAAGAGAATGTTTTTTAGAATCTATAGACTTGTTCACACATAGGCATTAATTTTCATTATAAAATTCGGATTTTATATTGTCTTCAATTTGATTGTGTACAGAAGCTACCTGATTTTGTAATATGTACTTATCATAGTTATTTCTAAAATCAGTTTTACTTGATTATCCCAACGAATGGAGAGAGAAAGAGAAAAATTTTCTTTACTTTCTGATTAACCCTCGTGTCTCTTGACAGCTGTAATAATTTCATGTGCAATTGACACCAAAATGACACAATATTAAATTTTAGCGCTCGTAATAAATCAGTGCTTAAATGACAAACTGCGTAGGTAGTTCTGGAAACTAACAGGATTTCTAAAATAGACAAATCATCGTAGGTTGGGACAAAAACTAAACTATTCCTATTTCAAGTCGCTATTAACTCTTTCTTTAAATATATCTACAGGGAATTTCACTAATAATATAAATAATGTTTTTAATACAGAGATTTTACATACACGCGTGTACCTATGTATACATAAATATATACTTACATATAAGAAAAGTAAAAGTTCGCATTCATAATAATATAATTATAAACTATCTCATTTCTGTTTAATCTAATTTCAAAATCACCATGAGTATATTATGTTTATCTTTGAACATGGCATAAATTAAAATTGAAAGTATGTTGAAAAAAAAATAGAAAATTAAAATTGACTGTCAGCTATTTACAGAAAAAAAAAGATATCAAGTAAAAGTCAATGTCAAGTTTAAGAATGGAAAAAGAAATACGAATCGTTCCACTACGTTGCTTTCGGAGAAACAATGTTATATCTGGTAACAATATTAATTACAAAATAATGATTATTATTAATGAACTTTTATCTCAAAATTATTGAACATAGTTTTCATAATTATTGATTGTTATTATTTAAATAGTTCTAGTGCTTTTTTATTCATTGTAGTTTATTTGTTATATTGAAATTTAGCTATTATTAGATATTTCATGCATAAAATAGTTGTATACTGTAATGTTTGTGTTTAGAAATTATCGTAAAGTATCTAAATTTAGAAAATTAGTATAAATTGTACTTGGCAATTATACGAAGGCTTTGTTTTAATGTGTTAAATTTAGAAACCCTTAAAAATTTTAAAAATACATTTTGTCTAGTCTCAGTGTAGCTTGCATTGTAGCAGTAGCAGCAGTTAAGTTTCGTAGATGCTCCATACAAGTGGTGACGAACCGTCAATACCAGAATGATCGAAGATGCGGTTTCAGCTCGGAGGCCAGGATGAAGAAAGTGTGGACAACGACCGTGGAAATCTATGAGTCAAACTGTTTGATATTGCTTTCGCCGGCTCACCATCCTTTATCCACGATCTTTTATATATATATATATATATATATATATATATATATATATATATATATATATATTTCCTTCTATAAACGAAGAATTATGAAGCTTATCGAAAAATTGCAAAAGGGTTATTGAAGAAATGGGAAATATATAGAAATTTCTCATTATTCTTCTCCATTTTTCATTAATCTTTTTCTTCATATTAAATGACCGATGAAAAATATAGACAAAAATACGTTACTATTTAGTAATTATCTTTTTGCCTACAACGTACTTGAGTCTACAGACGTGGCACTTGGATTCTTTTGTCTAAATTTGGAATACATTTTCTGGAATAGTTGTGTGTAGATATATGCTACATTCCTTATGATTGTCGGCGCAATTTACTGTAGTTTGTCCTTCAGCGGTTCTTATTTAAACGATGTCCAAACAGTTGACATTTTAATGAATTGTGAAACTTTACGTCTTGTGTATTGTGCGTCGAATTGGTTAATCGTATTCATAAACATTTTTGTATATGTTTTTATTATTTTGTTTCTGCTTTAAATTAATTAAAAACATTGATGGTAACGTGTTGGTTGGTTTCTGTTTGATATCCTATTCATGAGTTTTTTTTGGAACTGACGTTTAAACTACCAGGCGTACCAGAAAGTCATTTCGTAAAAAAACTACATATTTTTCGAGAAAATGGAAAAATTTATTTATTCAAAGTATTGGCCTTTTAATTCTACATATTTTGCCCAACTCTCAGGCAATTCATGGATGCCATTCCAAAGAAACTGTTTGTACTTTGAGTAAAACCACTCATCTAGCCATTTTCCAACTTCTTCAAAATTGCTGCTTTGCAAGCGCGTGTCTCATTGTTTCAAAAAGGTGATAGTTGGACGGGGCAAGGTCTGGAGAGTACGGCGGGTGCGATATTATGACCCATACAAGTGCTTTCAATGCTTTCTTGAAGGGTTTTACTGTATGAGACAGCGCGTTATCATATAATAAAATGACTGTTTTACCAGGTTTCAACAGTTCGTAATATACTACGCCACTCTGGTCCCACCAACACAGAGCATTATCTTGTGATCAAAACGGTTTGGCCTTGGAGGTAATGGGTTGGCTTCGCTAGGTGATAGCCATGATTTTTTTCTCTTAGGGTTTTCGAAATAAATCCATTTTTGAAGCAGCATTTCACAAACCATTTTTTGATTTTCCATTTACTTGTCATTCAATTGATGTGGCACCCATTTTCCCATCTTTTGGATTTTTCCTATTGCTCGTAATCGGTCGCTAATTGTGTCTTGGGCCACATTTAACGCTTTCGCCAATTGTTTTTGAGTTTGGGTTGGGTCTCCATCCAACAACTCCTGCAGTTTTGCATCTTCAAACTTTTT
Organism: Dermolepida albohirtum; assembly: GCA_031893035.1. Classification (NCBI taxonomy): domain Eukaryota; kingdom Metazoa; phylum Arthropoda; class Insecta; order Coleoptera; family Scarabaeidae; genus Dermolepida; species Dermolepida albohirtum. The sequence continues at coordinate 752,630 of JAVIWB010005812.1, forward strand.
CGGTCTACCAGAATTTTCTTTGTTTTGCACATCGAAATTACCACTTTTGAACTATTGAAACCACGCCTCACATGTTTTATGGTTGGAGCACAAAACGATGACTTTCAGCGGCTTTCTTCTTTTGATTAAATAAGAAAAGAATTGCGTGCCGTAAATAGACTTTTTCAGGCACGGAACTCGACATTTTTAAAGAGGCATAAATCTATGACAGTGTTACTTTCACAAAATATAACATGTATGGCTTTGAAGCTTATTATCAGTAGAATAATAAAATGACATATGTGTCAAATCATAACATTGCATACTTAAGCCCAGCGACATCTGTTAGAAAAACCGGTCATGACTTTCCGGTGTACCTGGTACATATAGTTGATAATATGAAGACGAATATTATATATTTTACTTCAGTTGTAGATGTGTGTTTAAACAACTAAATATTTTTTAAAATATAAAATTATCTATAGCAAAGTCCAATAATTTCCGATACAAAATTTAGTCTTACTTTTATAAAAAAACTTACACATTAGTGTACGTATCATAATGTGTGAAGAAATTACATTTTGAAAACGCTTAAACCACTCAAAAACACGTGCACGCGATAAACATTTATTGCCATACATTTCTTTCAATAAATTATAAGTTTGGGGTTTGGGAGCGGTTTTTCCAAGTTTCATGTGAAATTTCACAACAATTGTTGCTCTATTGTTACACTTAACATTTTTCCGGCGAAACAAAAAAACAACTCTAATGCGAACGATGGCTACGGCTATACTGATTTGTTCACGATAAATAGCTGTCAGTCGTTGGCGTTTGGTGCATACGCACGTCTTCTGTACCAGCGTGTCTCCTTATTTAATAGCCACACCTCGTACATTGTAAGCAGAATGTAGAATTTACAGTATTTTTTTTAATTCCAAATTTAATTTGAAAACACAAAATTCCATACGCTCTTAAATACATGAATATACGGAAGAGGGTTTCTGACAATAATTAACCATTTTCAATTCATATGATCCTTTTGAGATTGATTAAAATTAGTATTTATTCAATTTTTTCACAATCAAATCGTTGTTTCTTTATAAATGCAGTTCGGCGCAAAATCTTATACAAATTCATATGAATTCGTAACGATAGGAATTACTAAAAATTGTAGCACGAATACAGTTACTATACAATAAATTAGTAAGGTAGACAAATCCAGTATTGACATTGAAAATCTCCGAAAATAAATGTTCTTAAATTTAGGGGAATTCAATAAAGTATCAGTCTCAATTTATCTTGCAAACAATTTGTCTTTCCCGGGTCTCTACTAAGTTGGACACATGTGGTGTTCTTTAATCCTGTTCATTTGAACATTAATATCTGACAAATTTCGGATAAACAGGAGATTTTTTTTAGATTAGAAGTGGTGTCTTTTCTTCAACATACGATACCGTTTACGATGTACAATGTTTCGTTGTGAATACTTCTAAATGATAAATGTACCTTTTTATTAGTTCATTGAATCTTTTTTTAGAAGATATACAAATAAGAAAATGTATTTTTAAAATATTGAAATTTTAATATACACTGCAGGCCATAAGTTTGGAATCACTTGCATAAGTTAGGAATCACTTCTGAATATAATGAAAATATTGTAGTGGCTTTAACAAACATTGTAAAAATAAAACAATATTAATATACCAAAACGTTTTATTATAAAATGAGCAGGAAAAAAAGCAAATTTTATTTATTTACATCCACTTATTTTTATTATCAACTAAACGGACTTTTCATCGAAATACCCTCCTTTTGCTTTAATGACGGCAGCACACAATCGCGGTAAACGAGACACTAATTTTGTAAGGGCTTCATTGGGTATATTTGCCCAAGAATCTTGTATAACTTGCCACATGTGAGTCTGGGACGTCGGACACTTTTCACGCACTTTTCTATCCAATTCTTCCCACAACAGCTCTATTGGATTGAGGTCTGGCGATTGTGCCGGCCAAACCATGTTTTGTAAAACACCGTCAGCTTCCTGTTGTTGGAGATATCCTCTACATAAATGAGAAGAATGTTTTGGGCCGTTGTCTTGCATGAATATAAAGTTATCTCCAAGTAATCTCAGACCGGAGGGCACAGCGTTGTGTTCGAGAATCTGTCTGTAACCCTCCTTTTTCAAAACTCCGTCGATTTTCACCAGATCTCCTACACCAGCCGAAGAAAAACATCCCCAAACCATTACAGAACCGCCACCATGTTTTACCGTGGGCACCACACATTGCGGTAACATTTTTTCCGTAGCAGTTCTTATTACAAATATCCGACGTCTGGAACCGAAGACCTCGTACTTTGATTCGTCGGTCCATAGTACTTTTTCCCACTGTTCTATTGTCCAATCTGTGTGTAACTTAGCCCATTGTAGCCTTTTTATTTTATTTTGCGGACGTAGAAGCGGTTTGCGAACTGCTACACGTCCCATCAGTCCAGCCGCTCTGAGCCGCCTTTTTACTGTGGTTAAAGAGATACGAGTTTCACGCTCCCTGTTAAACTCACCGCGGATTTGCGAGGCCGTTAATCTTCTATCTCTTTTCAACGTCAATATAATTGTCTGATCTTCTGCAGGGGTCTTCCTGATCGTTTTCTGTCCGTATACCCTCCAGTAGACTGGTATCTTTTAATTGTATTTTGTACACCTTTGTACGATATCTTCATTCTTTTCGCGATATCCCGTATAGAATCTCCCCGATTATGATGACTAATAATTTCTACACGTTTTTCTAGCGATATCTGCTTTCTCTTCGCCATAATCAAACGATGTTTACTGATTCTACACACTTTTATGTGTCTACACACTTTAAATGATACGAAGCAACTAAAATATTTTCATTACTTCAAAATGTATAAATACTTATAAATATAAAAACTAAATGTAATTACAAAAGGTTTATGCGGAAGGGTCTGCAATAAAATTTGTCCATTCCAGGTAATCGTTCATTATGCAGAAATATTACCTGCTCGAATAAATAATACCGCACGCAGAGTTTCCTTAATCTCTGGTTATTTTCCAACTATTAATGCATTTAAAACTACATCTTTTATGTAAAGCTTTATAATGTACTTAAGAATAATCCTTTGTACTTATATCAAAGTAATACGAACGTAACATAGATAAATTTTAATTTTTATAAATTTACTGGAACTGATTCCAAACTTATGGCCTGCAGTGTACATTTAATAGACAAGCAAGACAATAATTCAAATGTTAATTATTGAGGTGCTAGTTGCGACGTGTTCCGAGTAATTCAACTTTCATCTGTCCACCTAGGAGGAAGTATATAGAGTTCGAATTCTATACATTTCCTTCACTTGGACAATTGCTTGTTTGTTCGATAGAAGGAAGTATAGTCTTTTTTCTCATTTTTTCGCTGTATCACGAAAGATACAATAAACCTACAGATAATAGTTCGTTAATGAGATCAAAGGTTGCCTGATGAGAGTTGAATTACTCGAAACACATCGCAATTAGGATCTCATAAACATTTGAATTATTCTCTTACTTGTCCACCGTGTGGCTTATGGTATGTTTAAAGTGTCCTGTCCATATAAGCGTCGTGACAACTTAGTTGTACATCTGGCTGGATAAACACGAACTTCTGCATATTTCCTTCTTTCGGAAAATTACTTGTTTGTATGATGAAGGGAAGTATGGTTTGTCTCATATATTTATTGAGTTTCGTTAAAGAAAAAGTCGTTTTCACCAATCTTATATAGGGTGTTTTTTTAAGAGCTTGAGAACTTAAAATGATAATACAAGGCAGAAATATTGTTGGAATGAAATTTTTTTTTGTTATAATCTGGTAGATAATTTCATGGCATTTATTTTTTAAATATGATTTTCGGCATATGTCCGCCGCGGCTACGAGTTACATTATCCATTCGATCAGTCCCATTTTTGACTACTTTCTCCAATAAATCTGGCCATATGGCGTCAATGGTGGCTTGAATATTGGCTTCCAATGCTTTAGGAGTTGCTGGTTTGTCGGCATGAACCAATGCTTTAACATAGCCCTTTTAAAAAGTAATCCAGAAGAGTTAAATCGCACGAACAAGGGGGCCAATGAACAGGACCACTTCTGGAAATAAAGTCACCAATTGATTTTGCAATAAATCGATTGTTAAGCGCGCTGTATGGCAAGTTGCGCTATCTTGTTGGACCCAAATGTCGTCGATGTTTAGCTGATTAATAAACAAAAATTCAGTCAGCAAAGCTCAATAGAGCTCGTCATTCACCGCAACGGCAGCTCCTTCCTCATTTCGAAAGAAATAAGGGCCGCCGATGCCGCCAGGGTGTAAACCGCATCAAGCAGTCAATTTTAATGGATGTAATGGTGATTTGTTAACGGCTCGAGGATTGTTTTCGCTCCAAATACGGAAATTTTGCTTATTGACGTAACCATTTAAACACAATTCTTTGATAAAAATGCTCATCTTCGGCCAGTTTCAAATGAGCCCAATCAGCAAAAATGCGACACAAACGATGGTCGTTTGGCTTCAATTCTTGCACGAGCTGTATTTTATAGGCACCTAAGCCAAGATCCTTACGTAAAATTCTCCACGTAGTCGAAAGACAAAGGCCAACAAGTTGAGAACGACGACGAATCGACATTTCGGCATCTTCTTCAATACTTCGCGCTATAGCAGCAATATTCTCTTCGGTACGCACATTTTTTTTTGTCTTGTTGATGGTTTTGAATCGAGAAGATTAAAATTAGTGCGAAAACAATCAATAACTGCACGAATTGCTTGCTCACTAGGCCGATTATGTTGACCGTAAAATGTCGAAGTGCTCTATGAACTTCGCGAACAGATTTATTTTTTTCAAAGTAAATTTCCACAATTTGGAAGCGTTGTTCTGGCGTTAAACGATTCATGATGACTTGCCAAACCTTACTGAACAGAAATGTGAACACAGTTTGACATTATCAGCTGTCAAACCATATTTATCGATATCGATAGCTCTCATGCAGCTCAAAAATTTTTTTTTTATTATAATCTGGTAGATAATTTCATGGCATTTATTTTTTAAATATGATTTCCAGCATACGTCCGCCGCGGAGTTACATAGTTCATTCGATCAGTCTAATTTTTGACTACTTTTTCCAATAAATCTGGCCGTATGGCGGCAATAATGGCTTGAATATTGGTTTTCAATGCTTTAAGAGTTGCTGGTTTGTCGCCATCTGGAAATAAAGTTGTCACCAAATTGATTTTGCAATAAATCGATTGTTAAGCGCGCTGTATTGCAAGTTGCACCGTATTCTTGGAATCAAATGTTGTCGATGTTTAGCTGATTAATTTTTGGAAACAAAAATTCAGTCAGCATGGCTCGATAGAGGTCGCCATTCACCGCAACGGCAGCTCCTTCCTCATTTCGAAAGAAATAAGGACCGATGATGCTGCCAGTATGTAAACCGCACCAAATAGTCAATTTGGAAGCGTTGTTCTGGCGTTAAACGATTCATGATGACTTGCCAAACCTTACTGAACAGAAATGTGAACACAGTTTGAAATTATCAGCTGTCAAACCATAGTTATCGATATCGATAGTTCTCATGCAGCTCAAAAAACATCCATTATATGTATAATAGAGGTAGACCACTGAAAAGAACGGAAAAGAATTATCCGAATTAATTCTTTTCCGTTTTAATAAACTATGAAAAAAGTTCAAGATATCGATTTTATTGTAAATGTTTTACAACAAGGTCTAAATTTAACTAGAATTTTATTTGCAAAAAGTCACTATAATAATACAAAGCTAGAGCAGAAAAAGATATCAATATTCCGTAATTTAATTACTTATTAATACTAGATATACCATTATATCAATATTAGTTCCCAGAAAACACACAAAAATTAAAACTTAGAGAACAATGCTATAGATTTACGACAATGTAAGTTGATAACGATATGAAACAAAGGCATTTTTAAGAAATATGAGAAAGAAAAATGAGCTTGCTCAAGACGAAAAGGAATATAATTGTCTACTAGGACATGACATATTTTAAACAGAGAATAATCTTGTAATTTTAATATAGATTAATAGTTTTCGCTGAGACAAAAAGAACTTATTTTCACCAGTTTTAAATAAAGTACAGGGAACCACTGAAAGCAACCTTGTTGAATTTTTTTATATTCTAATCTGATTTTAGATAATAGACATTGTAAACACGTAATGAAGACGTAATTAAAAGTTTTAATTAAGGTCTCTCTGACTTTTAATGCTTCACTTTTTACAAATTTTGGTTTACTCCAACAAGTTCGCTTTATCGTTTATCTTTAAAGAAAGTGACACGGGAATTTCTAACAAGAAAATATATCGCAATTGTGATATATGTATATTATGTGACCAAAAACAAAGCGAATCACCCAGTAAAGATATATATTTTTAAATCAAGTTTTGTACAAATAATAAATGGTAAAAATTTCATTGCAAAATTCGTAACCTTCATAGAGAAAATGTAATAATGAGTTACCTATGTGGAGATATATAGAATAGCAGAATGAATTCTGTACGTGGGTAAAGAATACATTCTGTTATTAACTGTTCCGCAACCTTTACTTAATTTTGTAATGTGTTTAATATGTGCAGTGCCTCTGTTATTTCAATATTTGTATTTTAGAAATTTTGAACGGAATTACATAAATATGAATAAACTTCAATTGTTGTTGTGCACTTTGAAATTGTAGAAGTTCTTTACATTTAACAATGATACGGGTGTCATTCGGTAGATGTCGAACAAAATTCTGTAATTTGAATTTTGAGAATAATATTCACATGTGATTATCCATTATTCTCGCCTTGTAATTACAGTAACTATAGCCAGCTGATAGCTCAATAGTAAATTATTGGTTTATAACGCTGGGGTCTTGGGTTCGTTGGCTTGTTGTCCGGGAATGTTTCTCGTGGCTTCCTTTCTCTGTTTAAGCGAATGCTGACAGACAAAAGTCACGAAAGCGAAGGCAATAGTAATTCATGGTCTGCCAAAGCTCCCTATAATTGGCTTTAAGCTGTTGGAGCAACGAGAAGGCACGAATTATTACAGGAACAAGTAACAACCTTTTTCGGAGATATACGAAGATACTAGATAGACTAGATAGTCTACCTACGTTTGGAAATTGATGCCATGTATTCGTAGATTCTATGCAATGGGATACAGTTGCCTGAGTGCAATTTTCCTATTTCTGTCATATATGTTGCAGAATCAGTGACAAACTTGCTCTATCACAGTACCTAGAGTAACCAAAAATATTATTCAAATGTTCCTTGATAGTATTAGCTATAAATTCAGCATTAATTTAGACATTCATTTTGCTAGAAATAAAATATGAGTTTAACAGTACACTTTCACTTAAGGTGCCAACAACAACACTGGAACATAAAACGTCCTAGCATGCTTACATATTGAACGTGAAGAATTAGTTTCATCCTGTTTATTACTTTGTATATATGTACCTTGTATGTACAATATTTCTGTAACGTCGATTCATCTGAGATGTGCTTTACCTGTACTTTTCCAACAGCGTTTTAAGAATAGTATTATTTAACTTCTTCAAGAAGAATGCTACCAAAAATGCTTCACACAGTACTTCGGCAAACAAATCGTGCCTGGAAGATGGTTAGAGTTTCTTTACAATCCTTACTCGTTATATATTGGCATTTAGCAGTATCGATCATTCGCTACTCCTATATAATCTGGATAATTTTGATTTTCCTCATGGCTTACTCAATCTTGTCTTATCTCCATCATCATTCTAGTTACGTATGTTACAATGAATTTCAGTTGGTACATTTTACACCTACTTCGGGTGTACTGCAAAGTTCTAATCTGGGTCTCTGCTTCTTAATATATTTATAGGCGATCTTCTAAGGTTACTTGAGTGAGATGTTCTGGAATATGCGGACGACTTCAAAATATAGGCAAAAAGCTTCGAGGTTGACTCTGTTATATTGCAAAATAAATTGCAGATTATACACGATTATCTATTACTAACAGAATTTACTTAAATGTTGATAAACATGCTGTTGCTACGTTTTCGAAGATTATTAAACAGACTTACTTTCTGTATCACGTAAATAGATTGTTGGTGTCTAGAAGTGGTCATCTCAGGGATTGAGAATTCTGTTTGATTCCGCTTTTTGATTCACGAACCATAGTTTGTAGAGATGCTGCGGGATCGTTGTGTTTTCTTGTCCGTTCTTGTAAGCAATTTGTATAATCTCCTGAGTTTGGAGTCAACTTATTTCGCTCTTGTGAGAAGTAAACTGAAATGTGGCGTTATTATATGGCATCTAAGCTATATATCCCATTTTCAAGATAGATCTTCGGTAATTGGTCAGTTTATAACTGCAGAATGGCTCACAGCAGTTCGTTATTTACATTTCCTGGAAAATAACCATACTATATTACTGGATGTTGTTTCTTTTAATGTAAGACAACGATTGTGGATAGAGCACGATGGCGCATCTCCGCACTTTGGTAGACAAATAAAGATTTTCTTAATTAAAATTATATGAATTGGTGGATCGGAAGGCTGAAAACTGAGAACAACTTGTTGCTAGAATTATAGATGCCGCAGAAACTATACGTGCGGATCCTGAGACTATTAACAGAGCCACCTCTTTAAGTCTAGAAAGAGTTACAGCAAGTGGGTGGACATTTTGAACAACTAATTCAATAAAGCGACCTCAATAATTCTCAATATTTGCAGCGGTACATAATACTTACATTAGTAGGGTTATCTAAAACCTCAAATGCTTGCAGCTCAGTTACGACAGAGTTTTGGGCATATGTTCATTTGATATTTTTAACATGAGATTGCTTCAATCATGTCATGGGACACCTGTATAATTTACTGTTACATTCAATACCACCAAAAAATATGTCATAGATTTAGCAGTGGTGGTATAGGGCCCGCTGTAGTCTATTGTTGGTATTGGCGATCCAATTTTTACTTTTAATAAATGCCTACGGAGTGAGTTTGATATTTTCTAATTTTATTTATTCTAAAAAAGAAGGTGGTCTGCTATTCCCGCATTTTGCAATGTAGTTCAGAAGCAATCCGAGAGAATGTACAAAATATATATTTTATATATTTTCTCAGATTGCTTGTGTTTTTGAAGTATTTCAGCTTGCTTAATTTTGATCATGTATCGATATCAATTGCATCTTTTCTATACGCTTTTTCTTGATAATGTGTTTAATATATTTTTAGAAAAATCTATACGCACAGTTCCGAACGCTTCAATATTTTTATAATTTCACTTTCAATCACTACGATCTATAAGTTGGCTATTAATAGAAACAATAATAATTTATATAATATATAGCTTTTTTTGTAATTGGACTTTTTTGAACTCATTATTAAAACTTTTGATATCCACATTAGATGAAGAGATGGATTTATATTTAAGCCATGTTATATTATGTTATGTTATTCAGTCTCTTATACACAAAAATTGAATAGGATTGAGTACCTATATCATATTGATAACGTGTTAGTTTCGCATGTGGATTCTATGAGGAATTTGGGTGTTGCTTTCGATTGCAGGCTGTCCTTTTCTGACTATGTTTCGGCTATGTTCACGAATGCACACAAGGTTCTTGGCCTTATCATGCGGACTTGCAGGAGCTTTACAAACAGGGGATGCATAACCTCTTTATTTCGTGCGTTAGTGCGTAGCAAGCTGGGGTATGCTGCAGTGGTGTGGTACTCTATTTACGATAATCAAATTGATGCCGTGGAGCGAGTGCAGAGAAAGTTTTTGAAATACTTGTCATTCAAAGAAAATGGTTTTTATCTGGGACATGACACTGACTATGGGGAACTTCTCGTCATGGCTTTGAGTTCTTGGCAGAACGGAGGCGGAATGTCAGTGCTACGTTTATGTCTGGCTTGATTTCGGGGAAAATTGATGCGCCAGAGCTGCTGGCTGGCGTAGGTTTTACGGTTCCACGCCTGGAGTCGAGGTTCGGTGACGTTTAGGGCTGTTTAGGGCTGCACTTACGCACGCGGCTAGGAATTTCAACCAATTGCATCGTCGCGGTGTTTGATTGGATTTAATTTGATTTATTTATTTATTTATTTATTTAACTTACATTCAGTTCTATTATTTTGTTATTAATTTTTTTTTGTGTTTTTGATTTTTTTATATGTATTATCAATGTAATTGTAATTGTAATTGCAATGTAATTGTTATTATTATTATTATTATAGGAACATATAGTATAGGAATATAGTTTTTCGAACAAATTAAAATTATAGAACATAAAAAATAGTTCAAAATCCAAATCTATGTAAATATTATGCAGCATTTTAACAATTTATTTTGTACATCAAATTTTAATAAAATAAAAAATTTTAGAATCGGATACGGAACGATTGATTCGGGGCTGGATCACTCCCGGAGGCAAAAATTTAAATTTGGAAATACTGGAAAATGAAATACACAGTCTACCAGTTGATTTAGTGGAAAACAAATGGTATCACATCTGTCAATCATGGACGTCTTCTACAGCAACGTGGATGGCGTTTCTAAATGGTCAAGTAATATCTGCCGGTACAAGTCAGAAGGTAGTTAAGTAACTTTTAAATAATTACCACATAGGTGTGTATTAAGAACCTGTAGGCAGTCTGTTAAATAAATCTTTCGAAATAGACGATCCGAAGTATCGAGCACAAAAAAATAAATTAAAAGAGATTGAGAAAGAGTTTGAAGTTATATAAAAGGATTTATTGGAAATTTTTAATGAAAAATACGTATGAGCGGGGTATTTCAGTTAAATTTATTGCTTGTCAGTTTGTTTAATAGCGAAAGTAAGTGTAATAGGAAAATATAGATTAATCGCAGAGAAAATTTAGCCCGTAGATCTCTCCGAAAAGTGTGTTCTTTGAACTCTAAACAAATATGTAGTCACAAGATGTATTATGAAAATGTCATTTATGTAACAAAATGAACCACGTCTTTTTAAATTAAAACATCATTAATTATAAATAATTGTTCTACTTTTACTTTATTTAGTAATACATAAAAAGTAAGACTTGTGAAATTTTTTAATGAAGTACTCTTATTTATTTATTTCTATGACATTTAAAGCGAACTTTAGGGTGTTCTCACAACACACTATTTAGGGCGTGTATACAGATTGCATTCAATTTATATTAGGTTTAATTCTAAAGTTTTGTAAAATTCAATAAAAATTAAAAATTATCAAAATTAATTTTTTGCAGGTAATTTTGATGGAGCCTGTGGTTGATTAACTTAATCACTGAAGGGTGATATATAACCCCTTTCCACGTTAATTTTCGTGTTCTGTATACGTACATATTTCGACAACCAAGTTGTCATCATCAGGGGATAATTAAACAGTGTCGCGTCTGGAAAACTACGGCAAAAACACCCAGTATGCGTTTTGGCTTTTAACGGTACAGATCGTGTGCGGAATTTGTTTTCGTACGGGTATTTTGGCCGTAGTTTGCCGGAAATTTTGAATTTAATTATTTGACAAAATAGTCTAAATTACATTTCAAATGTGTGTCAAAAATTGCGAAAATGTCACTCACATATCTAATACAAACTCTTTGAAAGTATTTAGCGTTACGTTTGAATTCAACTTCAAAATTACTCATAAATGCTCATTGCTGTTCCTTGTTTCTGTTCAGAGAACTTATCTTCGAATTGGAAAGAATTTTGAGATATACTAATAGGGTTGTCAATCGCAAATATTCATTTATTGTTTCCAATTCAATCTTATTTTATAAAGAAAATCTAAATATTTTAAAGTTTCTAGAATCGGTGCCGAAGGAAACAATGACGTTACGTCGAATGACACTAAAATTTCCCTGTGTTTTAATTTACAATCTTTAATTCTTTAAATAAATTTTCCTAGATTAGCAACTGACAAACTTTCAAGTTTTTCGGGAAAATTTTGAAATTAAGTAAGTGGGTGAGTTACTCCCTGAGCAATTGGTCTCATCGGTTTATATGGTTTGTGTATTTTAGGCAAACAATACAACCTAGATATCAATGGATTACTCACACTTTTGTAATAATTGGGAATTTTTAATAATTCTTGTTAGGGGTTATTAACCTTGGGCAGGTCCATATATGGAATCTAAGTAAAATCCGTTACCTAAAATGACTAAGGACACTAAAGACGTTTTAAAAAAATGTCATATGTGAAAAAGAGTATTATTTACCTTTTTCCATGAATTCAAACAACTAGGGTCTCCGTTAAAATTTACCAACCACATATTATAAAAGAAAAGAAAATTAATAACTTCATTTTTCTTTATATGAAATGAATAATTACATAAAAATAATTGAAAAATGTTTTATCAAACACATTTATTGAATTAAAATAAGTGTTCCCTAAAACTTAGAGACGAAAAAAAAATTGTCATATTTTCACCACCTTCAACTTTCACCAACCCAACCCAACTAACTTATGCAACCTCTTTACTTGGTAAGTATATTTGGTAACCTAAATTGGGAAGACCCAATTAAGGATGTTAACACATCATTTAGTAGATATTTATGGATAAAAGAGCTGTGGCAAAATTATAATTTAATTACCTCTGCTACACGTAGACTAAACGTAAAAGTTCTCGTGTGCTTTTAGTAAGGCAATGGAATGAGATATAAATACGCAAATACTGTGTGATCATAAAATATTAACGCGTTATATCTTTTATATTTTAGAGAACATTTTTGCGAGCATTTTCTTTATGCTTTATACTCGTATCTAGTAGTGGCGTTTATGTATACCATATTAATTTCAATAATTAACTTTACCTAGCCTTTACGTGATGAAAATTCATAACGAAATTAAACAAAATAACTCCAAATGCTTGTAGATCAGTTATGATAGTTTTGGACATATGCCCACTAGATATTTTCAACTTGAAATTGCTTCAGTAACACATCCTTAAGCTGTAGAAATCATGTCATGGGACGCACGGTATGTATTTTGGTATGATTTTGCAATTGTACAGATATTATATTTTGCCTTCGGCGAATTATTTTAAACAATGACAAAAATTTCTGTGTTATGACAAATTTGACAACTCTAGCTTAAGTTGCAAAAAGATTTTTATAATTTTTGGAGTACATCATTAAACGATATTGTAAAATACTTGAGTTTTAAAGTTAATTTTCGTCTAGAACGAATCTTCTGTTAATCATTACCAAGTGTACCGGAAAGTCATGACCAGTTTTTCTAACAGATGTTGCTAGGCTTAAGTATGCTATATTATGATTTGACACATGTCATTTTATTCTACAGACATCAGGCTTCAAAGTCATATATGTTATATTTTGGGAAAGTACAGGGTCATAGATTTATACCTCTTTGAAAATGTCAAGTTTAGTGCCTGAAACAATGCACTTGTGGCACCCATTACTTTTCTTATTTAAACAAAAGAAAAAAGCCGCTGAAAGTCATCGTTTGTTGGTAGAAACTTACGGTGGCATGGCTCAACCATAAGAACATGTGAAGCGTGGTTTCGACAATTCAAAAGTGTTGATTTCGATGCCCAAGACAAAGAACGTTCCGGTATATCGAAAAAGTTTGAAGATGCAAAACTGCAGGAGCTATTAGATGAAGGCCCAACCCAAACTCAAAAACAATTGGTAGGAGCGTTAAATGTGGCTCAAGACCATTAGCAACCGATTACGAGCAATGTGAAAAATCTAAAAGATGGGAAAATGGGTGCCACATCAATTAAATGACAGGCAAATGGAAAATCGAAAAATTATCTGTGAAATGCTGCTTCAAAGGTATGATCGGAAGTAATTTCGGCATTGAATAGTGACGGGTGTTGAAAAATGGATGTATTTCGAAAACCCTAAGTGCAAGCAATCATGGTTATTACCTAGCGAAGCTGGCCCATCGACTCTAAAGCCAAATCGTTTTGGTCGCAAGACAATGTTCTGTGTTTGGTGGGACCAGAGTAGTGTCGTGTATTACGAGCTGTGGAAATCTGGTGAAACAGTTAACACTGATCGCTACCGACAACAAGTTATCAATATGAACCATGCATTGATAGAAAAACGTCCAGAATAGGCCCGAAAACCGGTCAAGGAAGCGTTGAAAGCACTTGGATGAGGTATAATATCACATCCGCTGTATTCTCTAGACTATGCTCCGTGCGACTATTACTTTTCCGCATCAAAGGGACACGCGCTTGCAGAGCAACAATTTTTCCGTTTGCTTGAAAATTGTTCTTTTTACGAAAAAACCGGTAATGACTTTCCGGTACACCTGGTATATATCGATCATTATCATAATAAATATTTGAGATATAAACTGTTCAACTTAATTTTACGCTGAGGTTTGAATACACACTGTATATTAGTTATATCAGTTTATTTTAGAAAGTCGAAGTCAATAGAAATTTGCTTGTTTCACTTTTTGCAATAAATGCTTCTTCACACATGCCTGTGATTTCCTAATTTTGAGCTGGTGTAACGGATTAAATTTTAGCAAAAATTTATATTGCAACTGACAGATTCTTAGTCAAGTGAAGTATTATTATGTAATGTCTGATTAAAATTCATGATCTTTGTATGTTTTTTTAAAAGCAATATTATTTAAATTTGACGTAGGTACAGTGCTCTTAAACATAGCTGTCCACAATAGGACTGTCTTTAAATTTATTATTTGTAAATTTCACCTTTTTTCTTTGAATCAAAACAATTATAGCATCGGTTTTAGAATTAACATAAATGCTGAAATAAAATCATTAAACTGTAATTTATGCTGCAATTAATTTCAATTTGTGAAACTTGGATTTTACGAGCGTGAGTTAAAAAGTCTAACGAATAGATAGTCTAGTTCCAAACTTTTTTGTGGTGCGAGCTATGTTAGTTAGTTTCGTTGTGAAGACTGTTTAATTAAGAGCACCTGGGCTTTCTTGACGAGAAGGATACTGTTGAAACGTTTACTGACACTAAGAACTTCTTCTAGCTGCGAATATTCATAATGAAATGAAGGATGGTTTGGGAACTCGACTTCTCTGATCGTTTGTTCAACTGTGGTCGTACAACTGTTAAAGGTGCATCAAGTAATGGACCTCCAAAATTTACCATTATACAGGAAATTGTTGAAAAAGTTGTGTTAATCGAAAAATATAGCCATTATTATTTTAACGTGAACAATGCTTCTACAGTTTCAAGGTCTTATAATAAAACGATTTGTACTTACGAGGGTAGTTTGACAAGTAGTGAGAATTGAAAAGAAAAACGAATTTTTTAAATACAAAATAATTTTTATTTTTAAATATATTCTCCTAAAAAAGCAATATATTTATTCCAACGGTGCTCCAATGCCCTTATGCCATCTCTAAAATGCGATTCCGGAAGGCTTGCAAAATACTCATTTACGAAGATGATAAGCTCATCTTTAGAGGAAAATTTCTTTCCACCTAGTGCCGTTTTCAATTTTGGAAAAAGGTGGAAGTCGGAAGGGACTAGATCCGGCAAATAAGGTGCATGCGGTACTAATTGGAAATGCAACTCGTCGATTTTGGACATCGCAACTATGCTGGTATGCGAGGGAACGTTGTCTTGGTGAAGCAGAATTTTTTTCGTTTAGCACGAATCTCAAAATTTAATTTTTATATAAGTTCTGCATAATATTGTCCGTTTATCACGGCACCTTTCTGAAGGTAATTAATGAGCAAAATGCCCTTTGAATCCCAAAAAATTGATGCCATCACCTTGTTTGCCGATAAAGTTGGTTTCGCTTTCTTTGGAGGTGCAGAACCACGTCCTAACCATTGTTTCGACTGTTAGTAAGTTTCGGGTGTACTGTAGTGTATCCAAATTTCATCGCGAGTAACAAATCGCCTACAAAAATCAACCGGATTCTGCTTATAAAGGTCCAACACTCATTGGAAATGCGCAACCGAGTGAACTTTTGATCAGTCGTAAGCAATCGCGGCACCCATCTTGTCAAAAGCTTGAAAAGGCCCAATTCTTACTTTAAAATGTGGTGTACGCATTGTGTTTAAATGTTTATCATGTCTGCTATCTCTCTCACTTTGAGTCGTCGATCTTGTGTAATAATATTATGGATTTTTATAATCATTTCCTTAGAAGTCACGATTTTGGGTGATCCAGAGCGCGCTTCATCAACACAGTTTGTTCTACCACGTTTAAATTCATTTACCCATCTACTTATTGTGGCGGATGATGGAGCAAATTCACCTAATGTTTCCCGTAACTCATCTTTTATTTCAGTAGCTTTCATACCCTTAATTACGAAGTATTTAATCATCGTACGATACTCTGATTTTTCCATTTTAACAAAACGACGTGTTGTTTCTTTTTCAATCAGCTGTCAAAAATAAACTAATCAACCGATTTATCTAAATATCAGAATGTAGACATATAAATAGGCAACCTAAATGACAGTGCATTTGTTTTACCAATTAGAGCGCCACCTATGTGTCATTCTCACTGCTTGTCAAACTATCCTCGTACTTCCACTCTTTTGCAAATTTTGTTGAAGAATGCGGTTAATTAAATAATCAAAAGGTAAAAACGCCCTTATTACATTGGTAAGAGATTTTTTTTATGTAAATTAAGTTATGGATTTAAATAGATTTTTGCTGTTATCTAAACCAGTTTACAATTTATAATTCAATTTGGTTAAATGAAGTTACATTATATCAATAAGTTATCTCTAGCGTGTAATTTTATATTCAAATAAATATTAAATTATATTTATTTATTAGATACAATATTAACAATTCGAATTATCCTTAATTTCAGATGCGCACCGTTAGAATCCCGAAGGGAGGAGAAATTGTTGTAGGTCAAGAATACACCGACTTCGACAAAGGTCTGGACGACGGAATAGAGGGCGACATATACGGCTTCAATTTAGTACTTGTCACCGCCTATTCGCCGTTAGCATCCCTAGATAAACAAGCACCGCTCTTCTTACATCAAAATAATTTAGGTCAAAGGCGACAACTGCATTTACCGTCGGCCCTTACGGGCTCTAATAACCCCGTGAATATTTATAAAGGGCCACCACAATTCAGCAACCATGGTTATGATCTGAACTACGGGTTGAAACTCACGCCTCCCAGGACGAATCACCAAATTGCTACGCAAACAAAAGTGCCTGAAGTATTAAGTTACTTCGATACGGGCGTGAATGGGGATCCGAAGGGAGTTCAAGATTTCGGAAACAGCGTCTTAAATATGTTTAATTTAGTTCAGGTGGAGAAACCTGTTCAGTTGAAGACCCTCTTGGAATTAAGTAATATTAAGCGAAATGAAAAACTTAATTATGGGATTTATTATGCGCCGAGGCACGTCCAATATCCTCAGGGTGCTTACGATTCCCCCAGTCAGCAAATGTACTCGACCAAGAGAGTTCTCGTCGCGAATGATGGTAACCTAAACGAGGACGTATTGAATGCGCCTTTAGGGTTGGTTCTCGTTGAGTTGAGCTATAATTATTGCACTCTGGGGAAAGGCTCGCCTATAAACGATAAAAGATTACTAATTAGTTGGACGAAAACACCTGTGCGCGTTTTCGGTGGTGCCGTTCTAAAAAGTGTCGATCCGTTTTGTGTACGGGAGGGTTTGCGTGTTAGATGAGTGGATGTATATATTTCTGAAAAACTTGTAAGACATTCGAATATACCACGAAGATCTAAAAAGAATATTTAAAGAATGTTAATATAATATATGTACTGAACACTAAATCAATAATCGAGTATTATTTTTGTAAATAGTAAGGTATTAAATGAAAGGCTGTATATTTATTTTCAATTAATTTTAAAAGATTATTTAGAATATATCAAGCATCCCAAAAAATGTTGTTTTACTTTTGTGGTTTAGCGTTTTATAGAATCAAAATATATTGATAATAATAATAATAATATATCTATCATCGACCTTTCGGTGTAGGGGTTAACATTACAATATACATTATGTCTTATGTACAAAGTCTCTCCACAACTTCCTATCCTTGGCTATCTCTCTTGCAACAAACATTGATTGTCCTCTTCTGTGTATGGTCTTTGCTATTAATTTTTCCCATGTTTCCTTTGGTCTTCCTGGTCCTCGTTTTATTTTTATTCTAGCTTCAAAAATCCTCCTTGTTAGTATCTTATCTTCCATATGTTGTAAATGGCCCCACCAGCTCAGTTGATTGTCCTCAATATATTCCATTATAGAACGTATACGTAACTCCTCTCTTACGTCTGTGTTTCTTTTTTCTAATGCTTGCACTTTGCTCTTCAAGCTATTCGTGAGTACCCATGTTTCACTTCCATAAGTAAGAACTGGGCTGTAGATCGTTTTGTGGTCATTTTGGTTTTCGTGCTAACTTCTTTCTTCCAAATTACAGTAGTTCTCAATGAATGGTAGAGTTTAGAGGCTTTGTCAATTCTCTCTGTTATGACCATGTCTTGATCACCATTTTTATCGATTGTTACCCCCAGGTACTTAAATTGTGAAACCTGCTCTATTCTTTTGTTTTCAATATATATGTTTAGTGTCTCGTCAGTTTTTTGCGATGTTACCATTACTCTCATTTTCTCAGTGTTTATTTTCATTCCATACTCCTTCAATGAGCTGTTCCATATATCGAAATTGTTTTGGAGGCTTTGTTCACTATTTGCCATAACTACCAAGTCATCCGCATATACGCACTCAGAGATGTCTATCGGCTCCATGTACCTATATCCTATATTTAGTTTTTTAATGTGCTTTTGCAATTTTTCAAAACTTCATCCATGAATATGTTGAACAGTACCGGGCCCAATACTCCTCCCTGTCTTAATCCGTCTATAGTTACAAAATTTCCTGAGGTTCTTTTATTACTTTTTATGGCTTTGATTAATCTGTCGTCCACTCCTCTTCTCTTGAGGATTCTCAAAAAATAGTATAATAATACATATATTTGCCCAGTAGATGTAAGATTAAATAACATATGCAATGCTGCAAGCTTACATGCAAAACTAAATATACGAAGAACTATATATTAGGTGTACCGGAAAATTCTGTTTGTTTCGGTTACAACAAGTTTGAACAAGTACGCGCATATTCATTTCACGCATATTTGGCTCTCCCTTTTTATCACTGAATGTAAACATACTGACCTAGCAAATGAACTAAAACGAAGATAATTCACGTTACTGTTAAGTGAAACGCGCTCGTGTACCTATGGCTACTGACAAAGTTCATTTACGCCACTGTATCTTGTACGAATTCCAACAAGAAAGAAATGCTGCGGGAGAGTGTGGAAATTTATTAAAAGTGTCTGGTGAAGGCACAGTTTTTGATAGAACATGCAGAAGATGGTTGGAAAAATTTCAAATAGGTGATTTTGACCTTTTGATCGACGACGATACTGTCAAGATCACGTTAGAGCAAAATCCTTTTTTGACAACATCCGAGATTGCGAAAAGGCTTGATTTAGCTCAACAAACCGTTTCGGACCATATTCGGAAACAAGGATTGGTGTAGAAATATTCGAGATTGGTACCACATGCGTTAAGTGAGAAGAATTTGAATGATCGACTCATCATATGCACATCTCTGCTTTCACGGAACAAAATTGAACCGTTCTTGGCCTGGATGGTAACTGGAGAAGAAAAGTTGATTACCTATAAAAACATCGCAAGGCAAAGGGCATATTGTGATTCCACAAAACCTGACCCCTTCGCCTCTAAACCGAAGTTGAGCCTGAGTAAGAAAATGTTGTGTATATGGTGGGATCAATACATTTTGAGCCATTGAAACCGAACGAAGAGTTAAATTTGGAGAGGTACTGTCAGAAATTGGATAATTGCTGAAAGTGAAGGACACCATACCGCTTCATGATTATGCCAAGCCATTTACTATTTTGGGGCCTCGTCAGAAACTCGCAGAAGTAGGCTGAGAAATTCTGTCGCATTCACCATATTCCCCGGCCCTAGTACCCTCTGATTATCATTTGTCTCTGTCCTTACAAAATTTGTTGCAGGGCGAAAAATTAAAAAACGAAAAAGATATTAGACAAGCTCTGATTAAATTCTTCGCCTCTAGGGACAAGGCATTTTTTAAAAATGGGATATACAAATTTTAATCACACTGGGCAATAAGTCATAAATAATGATGGAAATTATATTATTCGATAGAGATAGAGAAGATATGAAAAATTCTAAAACCGGACAGAACTTTCCGGTAGACTTGATATAAATTAATAATTATACCAAATTTTTAGTAATTATTTTTGTAATTACAAATAATACATAAGTACCCATAAGCATACAAAAAATGCACGTACACTCATAGAATACGAAAGTGGTAAATACATTGATCAAACATTGTTGATAGAATACATAGTATAGTTTATATCCATAGCCAGTAAGTTGCTAAAATAGTCACGTATTCTATTGATAGGCGATCTAATTAGTATATTTGTCCTTGGAGGTGGCAGACGAAAAGTATTTGCAAGTCTAGTTGCTTACCTGAGAACTAAAAGTTTAACTTTAGCGGATTTTAATCTGTGTCAATTCTATTATGAAGATGACAAAGAAATTTTATGCCATTTTGGTGTCTGCGGAGCTCTAATGTTTTAATGTTAAAGCTAGTCAATAAATGAATATGACTGTATCCCCGAGGAATTCCCACAGATCGACTCTGCACTAATTCCAGTGTCTAGATATGTGTTTTATAAAGAAGTGGCCACACCATCGACGCATATCGAAGTGTAGATCTAACAAAGGTGAAATGGAGTGGTAATATGCTGTCAATTAATGACTTGGTGGTTCTAATTATATAACATAAAATTTTTAATGCGGCGTTAGGTATCTCGTTGATATGGTTGTTGAATAATTGTTTGGAATCCTTAATGACATAGCATTTTTCAAGATAGAAATTATTCAGAGCGTAATTAAAGTGAATTGAGGAACTTATGCGAGTGAATGTGACATATTTATTTCTAGAAATGTTCATGTGAAGCCTATTATCAGTGTACCATGTTCGAAGAGCAACTAACTGTTTTTGGAGAAGAGTGCAGTCATTGATATTGTTCATTGTGTGAAATATTTTCAAATCGTTTGTGAATAATAATTTCTGACAATTAAGAACTTCCACGAGGTCGTTTATAAAAATATAAAACAGAAGAGGTTCGAGGTTTGAGCCTTGTGGAACTCCAGATGTTCAGTGAAAAAGCTGAAATTTACCTTTTGTAGTAGTAGTTTGTCTGTAAGATAAATAGGACTGAAAACACAAGACAAGCCATGACGAGAAACTTATTTTATCAAACTTGTGTAATGATATTGAATGATCTATCCGATCAAATGCTTTAGAGAAAACAGTGAAAAGTGCCTCTTGTTATGCTTACTAACAAAACCATGATGGCATGTGGATAGAGAGAGAATTGATTTGAAATGTTAGAAAAAAGGCAAGTTTCAAAAGCCTTGGCGAAATTGTTTATTATTGTGATTGGACGACAATTTCCATCGTCCAATCACAATTGTGAAACGAATTGTGCCCAATGGAAAAGCTTCGCTGTACGGATTCAAGTGCTTGAGACAAAGTCGATGCGCTCATTTTTATGAGTGATAAAGCGTATTTAAATCTATACGGATTCGTCAACTAACAAAACTTTAGGTACTGAAAACGGGAAAATGCGGGACGACTGCATGAACTACCTCTGCATTCGCCCCGTGTGACAGTGTGAAGAAGGAAGTGAAGCTGTAACTGTGACCTTCAATCATTATATGCACGTGGTAAAAGCCTTTTTTCTGTCGGCATGTCAGGGCTCGTTGATCTTCCAATAATACAAAGCAGACACCGACAGACACTCAATGAACATTCAACGAAGATTGTTTGCTGGTCAGCTGATTTAGAAGTAAGGAGATGTACCTTGGTCTCCTCAATCTCAGGACTTGAGTATGGGCGACTCCTTTCTGTGACAGGGCGAAGATAGGGGGTAAACGAGTCAGTTTATATAAAATTCCGACGAATTTAGACGACTTGAAAGAAGCTATTCGTAGGGATACGAAGCAGCAGATCAATCGATAGGAAATACGGGAAAGCGTATCGGCCAGCTTGATTATTCGAGTTGAAGGGTGCGTCATGAAAAATGCACCACACCTTAATGATATATTTTTTCCTAAATAAAACAAATGACAATGTCACCCTGTATAAACATCTATATTGCATTTGTTATTTTATAATTTTAGGTAATGTAGTTGAAGGATTTTTAAGTTTTAATACCAAAACAGTAGTCATTCATATTTTTTTAATCAATCTATTCCGATACTCTGCAGACCTATACAGAGACAATTCTAGTTCTTGGATATATATGTAGTATATATAGCAAAGTACATATTCAAGTTATATATTAATATAACTCAGTTCATAGGAAACGTAAATTTATAAAAAAGATATTGGGTTGTCGACGTACATATAATAAAAAGAACACGGGTATTTACAGAAACAGAATACGGAAAGCTAAATTAACAAAACAGAACAATTAAAAAACGGAATGGAAATCAGTCAATAACTTAGTGCTGAACACATGTACGTACAAAATACTCGTAATCTACAAAGCCAAATATGAGCTTTGAATTATTGATTTAGTCAGTTCTTTGTTGCTCAGGACAGCTGAGATTGATTACGGTACACTAGAGTGAGATATAACATTGTATAACGACTACGTTTATCTTCTACTTATCGTGCATTTTCCGTTTCGGATATACGCGATTAACATGGTGATTTTGATTTTGTTGTTGGCTTGATCGAACCTTTCTTTCAAATTATACATCAATAAACATCTTCTCCTCTCTAAACCCACACCTTGTATGTAGTATCTTTCTTTCTCATAATATGGATAGTATTTTTGATAGTACAAATAATCTCATTATTACGTATTTCTGTCAATACTTTCTGGCAGATGTAGGCTTATTAGATTATAAGATGATAATAAGATACATAAAAATGCCATCCACTATCCAATTATTATTTACAACCAACACGAGTAATATAAAATCATTAGAAATGAAGGGTGTAGATTATGTAAATTTGATTAAATACATGGTAGAGATTTGTTTAATGTTTCTTTTTGTTTTAAAAATTGTATTGGTGCATTTGCATATTAGAAACATTTTCCTGTTGCTTTTATTTGTACATGTGTTTGTTTTGAATACAGGTGTTCGATAATATCCTTTTTGTACTTTTGTATTAAATTAATTGACACCAGACCACATCTGTCCATCGCACAGCATGGCTTTACGACTCAACGGTCTACTACAACTAACTTGGCCATTATATCCCAGGAGATCGCTCAATCTCTCGATGCTGGTAGTCAATTGGACGTCATTTATACGGACTTTTCCCGTGCGTTTGACTTAATTGATCATCGACTTCTGCTGTGTAGACTGAGTTTCTTTGGTATCGGTGGATCGCTGTTGAAGCTGTTCCGATCGTATTTGAGCAATAGAATGAATTATGTTTATTACAATGGGTTTAAGTCTCGGTTTTTTCATTCTTCCTCTGGTGTTCCACAGGGGTCTAACCTTGGACCACTTTTGTTTAATATTTTTGTGGATGACTTGATTAGGTCTATCGACTGCCCGGTCTTGGCTTACGCCGATGATATTAAAATCTTTCATCGAATTGACTCGCTGTCCGACGTTGATCTGTTGCAGGCCAATGTCAGCAAAATCTATAACTGGTCCTTGTGTAACCGCTTAAGTTTAAACATTGAGAAGTGTTTCCTAGTGTCTTACTCTAGAAGGATTTCTAAAATAGAATCCTGTTACTCAATTGGCGGCGTTACGATTTCTCGTAAGTCCTCGATCAGAGATCTTGGGGTAATATTTGACGAGAAATTTACTTTCTCCGATCATGTTCTTGGTGTGACGGCTGCGGCTTCCAGATCTCTCGGTTTTATAATTCACACATGCCGATACTTTCATAATATGGACACTTTGAAGACCCTTTTCTTTGCTCATGTCGTTTCCAAACTGGAATATGCTTCTATAGTCTGGTACCCCATCTACAAATCTCAAACTAGCCTCCTGGAACAGATACAACGCAAATTTCTGAAATACCTCTCATTTAAATGTGATGGTCGATATCCTGTCCGTGGAGTGAATTACAATGAGTTGTTGGAGCGACATGACATCGTATCGCTGTCTGATAGGAGAAAAACTCTTAGCGCTTTATTTATGCAGAGTGTCGTTACTGGGAGGGTTGATACGCCGGATTTACTGTCGCGTGTTTATTTCGTTGTTCCACGCCTGGGATCTAGGGCGAATCAACTGATTTATGTCCCTACGGCAAGGACCAATATTTTGCTGAAGGCCCCTTTGGTTCATTCGGCGGTGAATTTCAACAATCTGCAGTACGATTTGCTATGACCACTATTTATAAAAATATATTTTGTTTTAAGATACACATTTCATTTTCACAATGTAACTATTCTTTAATTTTTTTTGTATTTCTTTGTTTGTTACCCGTTTTGGAGTAATAATCTCTGTTGGGTAACTTAATAAATATTATTATATTATTATTATTATATTATAAATTACACATTTTTGTTTTATTGTTGATTTGATTCTAATAATTTAATAAAACCGATAAAGAAATAAAAAAGGTATTTCTTGTTTCATAACCAGATACATACATAACACATGGATCAATAAGTCCCGAGACTAACAATGAAAACAACATTTTTTTTGCAAAATTTTTTTTTATTCATCAACATAATCACCTTTTAGGGTGATACAATGGTTCTAACGCTTTTCCAATTTTTCAATACCATGTTTATAAAAAAATTTATCTTTCGCTTCAAAATAAGCTTCAGTTTCAGCGATGACCTCCTCATTTGAGCCAAATCTTTTTCCCTGGAGCATTTTTTTAAGATCAGCAAAGAGCCAGTAGTCACTGGGGGCTAAATCTGGCGAATATGGGGGGTGGGGAAGCAGATCAAACCCCAATTCGTTCAATTTTGCCATTGTTTTCATCGACTTGTGGCAGGGTGCATTGTCTTGGTGAAAAAGGATTTTTTTCTCTGCATGTGCGGTCGTTTTTTGCGATTTCCTCCTTCAAAAGCACCAGTAAGTCAATATAATAATCACTGTTGATCGATTTACCTTTTTCGAGGTAGTCAATGAAAATCACGCCATGTGTATCCCAAAAAACTGACGCCAGGACTTTGCCAGCTGACTGCTGCGTTTTCGGACGTTTCGGACGGCTTTCGCCAGCTGTGCGCCACTCAGATGACTGCCGCTTCGACTCTGGAGTGTAGTGATGTATCCATGTTTCGTCCATGGTCACGTAACGACGCAAGAAATCTTTTTTGTTGCGAGTAAATAGCGATAAACAGCTTTCTGAATCATCGACTCGTTGCTGTTTTTGTTCCATCGAGAGCAATCGCGGCACCCACTTGGAAAAAACCTTTTTCATGCTCAATTTTTCATGAAGGATAGTAAATACACTTCCATATAATATCTGTGTCATCTCAGCAATCTCACGGAGCTTCACTTTACGATCTTTCATTATAATTTTTGTCACTTCACTCACATTTTCCGGTGTAACGGCTTCCACAGGTCTACCCGAGCGTTCCGCGTCATTTGTGTCGGTACGACCACGTTTAAACTCGGCAAACCACCGACAAATCGCTGCTTTTGATGGACAAGAGTCCGGGTAACATTTTTCAATCCATTGTTTTGCTTGCGTGGTGTTTTTACCCATTAAAAAACAATGTTTTATCAGAACACAAAACTCGGTTTTTTCCATTGTTTAAACAAACTACAAAACGACTTTACTCCAACCTCGATAACTCAGCTGTTTCTGGTCCGATCGACTTAAAATTTTGACACGTTTCAAGCAAAGGTTAGTACTCTAGAAAGACGTGGTTACTGGTTTACTACGAGCGCCATCTATGGGTTAGTCTCGGGACTTATTGATCCATGTGTTATATAAAAATCTATATTACAAAAGAGCATATGGACATTGATATAAAATACTAATATTGTAGTCACTAATTTCTGAAGATATGCAACTTTATTTCCACACCTGTATCACTGTAAGAATATATAGCAACGTTTCAGTTAAGAAATGAATTAAAAACCATTAATAAGAGTTCGTTACTTCTCTTAAGTGTATATGCAGTCGGTTATGAAAGTTTTGCATACATTAGAACTTTAGACGATGGCAGTAGTAGAGATTTTACGAGTTTAAATATACATCGAAGATTCTGCCTAATTTGACACCGAAGTAAAAAAACTTAGTAAGAAAAAAAGGATAAAGAGGCATTAATGAAATGCTTCCAATGTACTTCTGCATTTGAAATCTAATGGGTAACGTCCTCTTTTGGACAGGCCGGGAACTTGATCTTCAAACAGTCACCGGACTAAATTAAGGAGCAAGAATTAATTGATATCCAATTCAATACCTTTAGAGGCGAGATTCATTGAAACGGATGCAACGTTTTGGAATTATTGTGATTATCTTTCTATTGCAAGTTGCTTAAAAAATTAAAAAAACCTCCTATCCCCGACACCTTAAATGTAGACAAAACATTTAATCAAAAATATAAACAATTACCGTGAATTAAACTGTTACGAAACCCTTTATTATGTCAAATAGAAACTATGTGTTCAATATTTTGGCTTTTATGAGTTTCTGGAAGATTTAACCGTCAAAAATGTCCTTAAGTGATTGCGGAAATGTGTATTAGTACAACTGTTAGTTTTAAAACTAAGAAATATTTACTTATTGTTGTGAGAGTGCCTCAGCAAAGTGTTGTCAGTGTCATAGTGTTGTCAGTGTCATAACTGTTTGAATTTCGTTAACTACATTTCAGCAAAATGGTTCATTTAACAGAAATGCACAAAATAACAATTCTGCAGATGATTGGTTATGGAGATAACACACGGACACAAATGGAAGTTGCTCACTTATTTCATGAGAAATTTCCAAATTTGCCGCCTATATCCTAAGGAACAATTAGTAAAATAGAAAACCAGTTTCGCGAGTTTGGACATGTAAGGCAAATAAAAAAAGCAGCTGCGAATGCAGTAAGTAATGATACCAAACTGGATATTGTGCTTAAGTTTGAAGAAAACCCGCATACTTCTAGTAGACAAGCAGCGTCAATGTTCGATGTTTGCCATTCATCGATTATTCGCACATTAAAAGAAAATAAAATACATCCCTATAAAATTATACCAACTCAGGAGCTCATGGAAGACGACTTTGATAGGAGAACGTATTTTTGTGAACAAATGATGACAATGTTAGATAACAATGTGATCCAATTAGAACATATTTCATTTTCTGATGAGTGTACCTTTACGCTTCACGGTCATGCTAATCGTCAAAATTGCCGCTATTGGTCCAGGGAAAATCCTCACTGGATGAGGGAAGAACATACGCAATACCCTGAGATGGTTAATGTTTGGGCAGGAATTGTTGGAGATCATATCGTAGGTCCTTTTTTCATTGATGGAAATTTGAATGGCGACAATTATTTAGCATTGCTTCAAAATAATCTCGTGCCAGCTTTGACACACTTATATCCTGATCTTACAAACGCACAAGTTCCAGCAAATACGATGTGGTTCCAGCAAGATGGAGCACCACCCCATTACCAAATCAATGTCCGGCAGTACCTCAACCAAATATTCCCAAATCGGTGGATAGGTAGGCGAGGATCGATGGAATGGCCAGCACGATCCCCTGATCTAACGCCATTAGACATCTTCTTATGGGGATATGTCAAGAGTATAGTATACAAAACTAAACCCCTCGACTTAGCTGACTTAATAAGACGAATAATAGTTGCGATTAGATCGGTCACACCTGAGATGTTGAGCAACGTTAGAAAAAATTTTTATTTAAGATTAGGATGTTGTCAAGACGTTTGCGGCGAACACTTTGAACATCTCCTACAGTGACATTAATGTTTTTCTTGTTATTTTTTACATTATCAAAAATTTTTCAAATTAATTTAAAAACATTTAATATTTCCAAAACAGTCGAAAATAGGTATAGGACGTTGTACATGAAATATGTCTGGAATTTTCTAAAGAATCCAAAAATTTAATATTTGACAGGGTGTAGTATTTAAAATAAGAAAGTTGGTATTGACCACTTTTACATGACACAGCCTGTATATAAACTTTTTATTTAAAAAAATACGCAACTAAAAATCCCAATCGACGTGTCCGAGCGTTTTTTCGAACACCCTTCCATTTAATTATTATCGAATTTATTCCATTTGGCTGATATACACTGTATACATTTTTTATTGCCCAAACAGCAAGAGAGAGAATGCAGTTGTTTGAAGCATTTTGTTATCAGATCGAAAATGTAAACAGTGCTATTTGAGTTCAAATTAAAGTAGTTTGATATCGTTGCAGCTCGACCTAATAGAGTAACAATCGCGATTTAGATCGTAAATCATTTTGTGGCAATGATTAACCTACATATATTAAGAATTAATTTAAAAAACAGATTTAATTAATAAATATTGTAAGATCAAACTCTAATTTCAGAATATTTCCTGTTAATTTAGCGCACAGTTCGCATAATAAATTTAAATACAATTATAACGGTAATAAACGTAACTCAATATTTAATTAAGATGTACACCTGAGAAGAGAAAATCTTTTCATTAATTAATAGGAAGTCTTCGACCACGATAAATATACCATTAAGGGATGATGAGAATATTTTATGTTTCAATGAAATATTGTCTTCTAATTCGCTTACTTTCTCAAATCGGTCTTTTAAATCCGCACATTCGTAAAAAACGCAAATCACGTGTTCTACGAATGCAAACTTTCGCTCCTTCCTCAGATTAGACATGAAAATGATCTTCTGCAAAAGTTAATCGAAAGCTTAATACATTATGATAAACGCCTGTTTAATTATTAAATTAAAATTATTGTTACTAAACGTTATTGTGCAACGGTGAGATAAATAAATTATTCTCAACATAACTGTTTAAATTACGACTAGTATTTTGAACATGCAAATACTGCGTTCTGATATAAATATTTAATGAATACTATTTTGTAGAGTAATGTAAATTATCATGTATATAAATGCGTTAAAGCAGAAGTGTTTTTTACAATTATAAATATGGATTTTGCAAGTATTTTAAGATAAATATCTTCCGGTAGGAAAAGAAAGCTTCTTTTTGTTTTACTTTGCTTCGATGATTTTGAAATTTTATCAAATTTAAAATAATATTCTAACTTTATACGGCAAAGAATTGGCTATTTGTTTTTCTTTTTATTATACGAGGGTAGCCGTTTATATTTTGGCGGAACTGGCAACACTGTTAGTGTTAATTCCGATCTGATGATTGCATCGTGAAGTTTGTCATTTTTGACAATGTATTTACCTTGACAGTTTTTATTAAGCGGTCGCTATTTCTTCTGGTGACAGTAATTTAAAAATTTTATGACAGCGAAAAATTGGAATTAACTTGCGAACATTTTCGTGCAATTATTTTTCATAATTTTCGGCGTGGATTATCTCAACAAGAATGCATCGACGAGCTGAATTCTTTATATGGTGATGAAGCACCATCGAAAACTACAGTATATCGTTGGTATAGTGAATTCAAACTTGGACGGCGTTCTTTGGACGACTAATTTCGTAAAGGTCGTCCCACAAATGTTGTTGCGTCGGAAAACATTAATGCAGCGTCTGAATTGATAATGCAAGACCGTCATGTGATATACCGTGAGATCGAGGCATCTCTGGGTATTAGTAACACCAGCGTGCATAAGATCCTACATGAACATTTAGTCGTTAAGAAGTAAGTTAAGAAGTTGTTCACGTTGAGTACCACCTAATTTAAGAACCGCTCAAAAAATGCCTCGCGTCAATTGGTGCCAAGAAATGCACAAAAAAATACACTGGCTGTGCTACAAAGAACATTTATAAAGTCGTCACAGGTGATGAACCTTGGATCTATACGTATGAGCCCGATAGTAAACAGCAGTCGACTATGTGGGTATTCTAAGATGAGTCAAAACCAATAAAAGTTGTTCGCGATTGAAGCACATCAAAACAAATGGTCGCCTGTTTTTTCGGAAAAACCGGTCACGTTGCAATCGTGCCTTTAGAGAGTTGTAGAACAGTCAATTCCGAATGGTACACAACTATTTGTTTGACAAAAGTTTTTGAAGAAATAAGGAAAACAAACCGAAAATGACAGATCATTCTCCACCATGACAATTCGAGCTCTGACAGGTTGGTTCAAATAATTTAACATTTGACCAGGCAAAACATTGAATTGATGAGCCATCCGTCCGTTTTGATACTTTATATCGCTTCTTAAGGAGATATCACGGTAACGTTTTAACAATAGAACATCTATGGATTATAGCTTCTTCTTATTCTTCTATGTACGTAACGGGGTGCGGTTTCCAAAGCAATTGTACTTCATTAAAACTGAGAATTTTGTCTCGTTGAACTTCAATTAAGTCCTCAAAATTTTCTATAAACATTTTCACAATTTTTAGGTCTATAACTTCCTCCTGCTCATCACTATCCAAACAATGATTGATATTTTGTTTCGTAACAATTTTCTATGTCCAGTAGTTTCTGAATATGGTTCATAAGATAGGAGAATGCTCTTTCTTTTTCTTCGCCTTCAACTTCACATATTTCAACTGCTGGCTGCAATTCCAAGGATCTTACTATTATTCCATTTATGATTTTACCCCATGACACGGCGATTCAATAAATGAGACCTTTGACGTTAAAACAACTCTTAAGGACAAATTTACAATAAAATTTTCAATTCAGACTCTTTTTGTAGTGCAATGACAATTTTCAAGTATACATTTTTAGAGAAATATTTTTTTTCTGTATATCTTATAATTACTTTTTTATTCTACTGTTCGTTTATTTCTAGTACTTTTTTCGGTCTTATTTGTTTTGCTATTGGTATAACTGTTGGGCAATAAATATTATTTCCATTATTGAGAAATATGAAAAATAACGTAATATTTCACAATATTATAAAAGCAAATTTATGCTGCGATTACTAGATATTACGGATTTTCTTTGTGTTTATTAAATTACTCACACTCGCATATGAAATCAGAAAGTTCTGTGGCTCTGCACTTCACGCGAACCAATGCGTGAAATCATTTTATGTTGTGAAAAAATAAGTAGTTCTCTCTTATAAAAAGTAACAAAGCGATGAAACATTTGACGCTTATAATCTAGACAACTTGAATTCTATGATGGGCCATTTATTACAAAAATAATATATTAGACAATAATAGAATTGACTTAATTGTAACCCAAATAAAAGCCGTCTGTATGATGTACGAGGGACGTTTCCAAAGTTCTAGGAATTTTAGTATAATTTTTTATTTCAAAAATTTTATCAAATATACGATGTATTTCTTCAATAAATTATCCCAACGAGTGTTATTTCGTGTTTTTTCTTCATTTGGGAGCAGATGATAATAACACAGTGGATGCGGAAGCAATTCTCCGCATAATTGATTAAAAACATCTTTCATTCTTCGTGCGAAATGAGATTTTGCGTTGTCTTCTTGCAATAAAAGACATCTATGCAATTGTTTCTTGTAAAGCATTTGGGGTAGTGGTTCTGACAGAAGACTAGAATAATATTTCACGACATTAGCAGTACCTTTCGCTAGATAATCCATAACAATAATGCTATCACAATCCCACGATGAAGGTAAGCATTACTTTTCCAGGGGCACTTCGTCGGGTTTGCGTTGTTCTTTTGATTAATCTTTGATATTCGGTACTGTCAGAATTGGTCGCCATAACGGTCTGAAAGAAGTTGGAGGCATGTGCTGAACCTGTTGAGTTTCTGTTCTACTCCCAACAGCTTTGATATCCAACGGCCTTCACTTCGAAATGTTAGTATCAAATTTCACGAATTTGTCGTATATCTATTCTTACGCCAACAATAATGTCACAAAGAGTTGTTCGCCTATCATTTTCGAGTAGGTTCTCCACTACAGCAATGTTTCTTCCACTCACAGAGCTGCTTGGGCGTCTACTATGTGGATCGTCTTCTTGTGATATTCTGGCAGCTTTAAAATGATCAACCCATTTACAAACACAGTACTTTCATATTTTGTAAACTCTTCAAATATGCCTTGCATATAGTGCACTGAAGGTTTCACACCCTCGTCATACAAAAAGAAAATAATAGCTCTTTGTGATTTAGCCCCTCTTCCATGGTTGCAAAATCAGTAGTGTGGAAATACGTCTTGTATCAGTCAAGTACCTGACGATGACTAAATTCTCGGAAACATATGTAGTAGACAGGGTGTTACTAACATTCGAATGATTCCTTTTATCATTTATTCGGCAAATCGCCGTGGTGGCAAGCGTTTGTATATATACGCTCTGGGAACTTTGTTTCCGACATGCGAGATAGACGCTTTCTCAATACATTTTTGTGTTGGACGAGAGAGAAATTGATCAGAGGAAGGTTATTTTTTCAGTATGATAGAATTTTAAAGATATCATGTTTCTCGAGCTCCTACTAAAAGAAGAAACAATTCAAGTGTGTTCCGCCAACGACTAGATAGTTTGAACGAATCCATCAGTCTAGAAAACTTCTTAAAGTTCACGGAGAACCCAAATATAGACTGTACTGACATATCCTAACTTTTCCATATGACCATGAACGCGTGAATATGCACTTCGCGTGTTGTGCGGTGAGAGTGACTTGATCAGCGCCTTTGCTTTGCTGTCATCAACCTCAGAAAACCGCGCCGACCAAGGAGCATCATTAAGATTAAAATCATCAACACAAAATTTCATGAAACATCGCTGACATTAATGTTCTTGTAGATCACCATAAAATTTACGAAAATTTTCAGACTTGACGCACATTCCTCTTTTTACAGAAGTAAATCAGCAAAATAAGACAAAAATGCAGTCTTACTTAAAATTTCTAACATTCAAACCATTCATTCAGTTTTTTGGTCCACGATGAAGTTAGAACTGTCACATTGTGAACTGAACAAAGTGAACGATATTACATAGCTGTGTGAACGTGTTAAGACTTGTCATTGACTCCTATAAGATTTAGGCAGTTGAACTATGGCCACATTTCTAGAACTCTGGAAACATGCCTTGTATGCAACACATGGTATATATAATTGAATATTTACGGTTTTCTAGGTTATGACATTATTCGTCCAAACAAATATTTCTTTTCATAATATGAATCCTGTCAGAAAATTGATAAAAAGAAAAACGAAAACGAAACACTGGCAAATTTAAAGTTAAAGTCATCAAAATCGTGCAACTTTTCGAATATTGTTTTCGCATTTTAAATTGCGGGCTCCCATAAATACTCAATACACATTCGATAACAAAATTTTCAATTTAGTTGATTACCCTTGTGTTGTATTAAATGCAAATAAAACCTACGACGGGAATATTAGAAGGAAATTGACTTCAAAATTCGTTTGGTCGGGACGAATAACATTCAATCACGACGATGATTTAGTCAGTTTTCCTGGAGGCACTGGCGATGATTTGGGGTGGCCTTAATGAAATTTCAAGAAGTTCTCAATATTAAACGAGTTGTCTGGATAAAGTAGTCCATTATAGAACCGCGTATTTTTTAAAGGGGAATGTTTTTCCGATAAGGTTTTATAAATTGTATTTGCTTCTGATTTATTTTAATATAACTTAAAAATCTAAAATATACATATTAATGGGTTGGTATTAGCTAAAATATTTCGTTAGTGTTCTATTTGAATAATATAAAGTCTATGTTTTATTATGAAAATATATTTAGCCATGTTTAGATGTAATTTCGACATTGTCAGTTCATTCGTGTCTACAGATAAATACTATACAAACACGCTCAAAGTAAAAACTAAGAAATTTTGTAAAGAATATTACAAATACAACTAACAGACAATATTAACGATTTTTCCTAAAAATTGGTACTTAAATCGGACAAGAGAACAATGAAGAGAAAAACATTTGTTACTTTAGAAACATTTATACTTAATGATAGAGGAAAGAAAAACAAAAATAATAAAGTGTATGTATTCACCACTATTCTGAATGACCTCCCATCTTCTTGGCAGGTTATATGGTTAATTTAGGCTTGAAGATATTTTCGACAGCTTGCTCTTCAGAATTGAAGATCTTTCAATTCAAAAAGTTTTGTAAGGAACAGAAAAGGTGGTAATCTGCCGAAGCAAGGACCAGCGAGTGATTTTTTCTTGGGCCACCCTTACTGTATGTGGTCGTGCATCGTCGTGTAAAAGAATGGCATTTTTGCGATTGACGAGTGCAGGACACTGTTCATGGTGTTTCTCTTTCACTCTTTACAGCTGCTGAACGTATGTATCTACCGTAAATTTAACTTCAACAACACGTGATGAATCCAATCCAACCATAAAATAAAATCTTTTTCTCCATGGATATTTGCTTTTGGATCTGGTAGGGATTATTGATCCTTATCAAGTCAGTCTTTTGCAGACGATACTTTCATAGGTAACCTATTCTTCATCGCCTGTTTTAATCTTGTTTAAAAAAGGTTCGACTTTAACCCGCGAAAGCAGATTTGTAACTATTGACATGCAATTTACTTTATTCCGTTCACTGATATTGTAAGGTACCCATACTCCTAACTTGGACTTTCCTTAATTTTTTCAGGTGGCGGCAGAAATTGTGATGTATTCAACTTTTCTGCTATATCTCTTATTTGTTGACACAGATTTTGCTTCAATATTGCCTTTAAAAGGTTGTCGTCAAGGTCGGAAAGGCGTCCTGTCTTCGGTTCGACTTCCGTTCTTCATTCTATTTATGTGGTTCAACATAGGACGGTCCTGATCTTCGAATAAACCGCGAAGGTCTTCATCGTTCAATAATCAACAGGAATGTAGAATGGGTGATCTCAAATGAAAATTTTTGCGGGTCAGATTTCATTTAACCTCTTCTATTGAATTAACTTTGTTAAATTAAAAACAGTATTGACTTAACTTAATTTTTTAACTGCAATATCTTTGTATGATCTTTAAAATATCTGTTGAATACTGTAATAAAGATACATTTCTTTTTTGGAATTAAAATAAAAAAAATTGTTTACGCGACTTTAGCTATAATTCTTCATTTGTATACATAATATTTGAAAACAATCTAATTTGTAAATAATCTATGTGTTTGAAAATAATTAAATTTCTCATAATAGCAACTTTCTATGTTGCCTTTTTCATTACTATTGGTTATCAATATTCTTTTAAAATTAATCAAGCTTAAACTTGTTTGAATTATATAGTTTCTAACTTGAACCTTTCCTTGTATTATTGGTCCAAATTATTTTATTTCACTTTCTTAAATAAACGATAACAATAATATATACTGGGTGTTTTAAATTAAGCGAAACTGATCCGGCGCATAAAATAAGATTATTTTGGTATTAGTAGAAGTCCTGTAATAGACCCCTTGGGGTTTAGGAGTTCTTTAACTCATACATTTTTCTCCTGGTACTCTTTTTAACAATTTACTGTTCGGCTTTCTATTACCCAGGGCTACGTTAAATGACTTATTACCTTCTATAGGTTTAATGGTAGCAAAGAAGCAAAAAAGGAAAATTCGATGCGGAAAATATTAACGAATGATGAATTAACAAAAAAAGTATAGTAAACCATGTACATTAACAGAAATTATAAAAAGATAAATACATTAGCTGGTTCATGTGAAATGTATGCAATCTGATAGGGTGCAAAAAGATCTCGGGGAATAAGTTGGAAGAAGAGAAATGGACTGGCCGAAGTTAAGATGGGTGAATGAGGTTATGAGACAACTAAGTAGTATGTGTTTGATAAGTGGGAAGAGGTGTGGAAGAATATAGTCACTAGTGCAGAAATGATGGAGAAGAAGTGGATGGTGTGCAGTACATCAGTACTTCAAAAGCGTTGAGTGACCACTGAGTCCGGAAAAACTATTTCAGAAACCAAAAGGAGAGGTCAAAGTTCCTTCCGAATCATAGCAGGTAGTAAGCAATAAAGTAAGTATGAAGAAAAACGCAAAAACAATTAAATAATTTTTTTTTATTTTTCAGTGCAATCTTCCATAACCTCAATGCATTTATTGCATCGCGAAATTAACTTTTCAATACCCTGTAAAAAAACACTTTCCTCATTGCTTTAAAAATGTACATTTATTGCCGTCCTGAGATGTTTGTCATCGAAAAATTGTTTCCCCCGAAGGTCTTTTCTTTTCAAATTAGGGAAGAGGTAGTAATCACTAGCGGTTAGGGCCGAGCTGTAGGGTGTGTGATCGATTTGTTCGAAATGACAATCTCAAGCAGCAGTTTTGGAAACATGCGTCGTGTAACTCGGAGCGTTATCGTTAAGAGGCAATTCACTGGCAGTCGGTTTACCACACCTTTCTTCTTTAATTGTTTCCCTTAATTTACGCAAGTTAATTGCGTAAGATGCTGCGTTTATGGTTTCTATCTTTTTTTACATACTCGATTAGCAATATCCCTTTTGAGTTGCAAAATTCCTTTCGTGTTTCAAAATACTGTGGTTATGACTTTTCCAACAGTCGAAGTGACTTTGAATTTCTTGGGGGAGCCTGTATCTTTCTTATGCCAATGCATGGATTCCTACTTAGTTTCAGAGTCATAGTGATGAACCCCACTTTTCAATTTCAACAACAATTCGGTCGAAAATAGCAGATCTGGTGTAGTGGCACAGACGGAACATCAGATTCTAGGATAATTATTGTTAATTATTTAAGTTTTTTCTAAATAAAGAGGTCGAAAATAGTTGATGAATCTGCACCACTGAGTTCTAAAAATTCTGAGACGCTTTGAGCATTCGTGGCACTCATCTTGTACTGACTGTTAAAAAGGTAATAAGCATGCATACCAGTGTGTACGGTTCCAGTGGGTAAGTTAGTTATCGCTGCTAATATTCTGACCTTTATTTGGGAATCTTTCAGTCCTTGACATTTTTAACATCATCCGTAGCGGCAGTAACGGAACCGCGAGCCGCGAGAGGCATCTTCAATGCTCTCTCTGTTTCTTATAAATTAACTTGACCACTTTTGGACTGTAAACAACGAAGTTGCAGTATCTTTGAAAACAGCCACCATCCCTTCGCGAATGATTTTTTAAATTTGTCCTTGCTTGGTAAGGAAATTAATCACAGCGTGGTGCTCGATATTTCTCTCGAATATTGAATATTTATGAAATTATTTGTTAAAAATTTTATAGACGGAAATTGCAAATGTTTCCAATGTATGTAATTAGTTCCACCAGATTTAATCATAAAAAAATTTTTATATGCTTCACTATTTTATATTCAGTAGGTTTATAGCTTTCGGCTGTGAACTAAAAGTTTTTAAATCTCTTTTCCAATTTTAATTAGCGCTGTGTATCTGCTCGACGTTTTCAAGTATGATTTATTTACGTAATTATTAAAATTATTGAGCGCACGCATTATCGATTTACTTTTCATTAATGTCCACGGTTATTTATTAAACTCCGCCCATTCCTTATTCGTAAATTACTTTCACATTTAGTTGTCGGAGCGACTCATAATTCATTGATCCTTCGTCGACTAAAAGCACTCGACAGTGAAAAGCCAAGATTTGCATTGTTTTTGTTGAGTGCTTTGGATGTGTGTGATAGATTATGTTTGCGTATACTGTTTAGTAAACAAAGAATACCATAAACATTCCGGCATAGACAGACAATAAGTGGGTATAATTAAAGACAACAGCTGAACAGCGAAAGGGAATTGAGGAAATACACGTGATGTGTTTGTGTACATTCTGTTGTACATATTGTACTATTATCTAATTATTTTGACTATATATACAACATTGATAAATTACCTAAGCATTGGCGTTTAACAGCAGTCTTTGCTTCTTACCTGAAACAAATAAATAGAGAAATTAGTGAACTTCATTCTATATTTACTTATATTTTATGTATACAGGTATTTGCTCGTAGATTAACATAGTGTAATAGAGTGTAATAAAGTAATGAACTATATGAGGGTAGTAATTGAAGTATAATACGCCTGTATTTTTATTATTCAAAGGTGTTCAATATACAGTATAGCTTTATTAATTCGTACACGTATGGGACCAGGTATCAACCGACTTTAGTTGACCGAATTTTTGGGTACATTTTAATAACAATAATAATAATTTATTATCCAACAGCGTAAGCCATTTACAGGATAATCTTAATGCTAATACAAGAAAAAGCAAATCAATAAAGAAAAAAAACAACTAATACATATTAAGAAATGTTGAATTGAAAGGTAAGCGCAATTATAAAGTAAAATAATTTACACTTGCTTATAATTTAAAAAGAACAAATCAAGAGAAAGGAAAAAGAAAATAAAATATTCTCTGAACTTGCAATAGTTTGCAAGCTGAGACAATGTTCATACAATAGGTACGAGGGTAGCTGTTCATATTTCGGGAACAGAAAACAAAAAAAAAATTTATTATCGAAAATAGTTTCATTGCTTGCTAAAATATTCTCCTTGAAAATCGATGTGCTTTTGCATTCGTTTAAACCAATCCGAAAAGCATTGCTGCCACTGTGAAGGCGGTATCTCCAAAATATTAGTTTCGAATGCCTCAACTGCCTCTTCCGGCATAGAAAACCGTAGATCGCGAAGTTTATTCTTCACGTCTGGGAACTGAAAGAAATCACAGGGTGCTAGATCAGGGCTGTACAGCGGATGGCTCATCGATTCAATGTTTTACCTGGTCAAATATTCAATTGTTTGAACCGACCTGTGACAGCTCGCATTGTCATGATGGAGAATGATCTGTCGTTTTCGGTTTGTTTTCCTTATTTCTTCAAAAACTTTTGGCGAACAGATAGTTGTGTACCATTCGGAATTGACCGTTCTACAACTCTCTAAAGGCTCCGTTGTAACGTGACCGGTTTTTCTGAAAAAAACAGGCGAGCATTTGTTTTGATGTGCTTCGAGCGCGAACAGCTTTTGTTGGTTTTGGTTCATCTTGGAATACACACACAGTCGACTGCTGTTTACTATCGGGCTCGTACGTATTGATCCAAGATTCATTGTGCATTTCTTGGCATCAATCGATGCGGGTCCTTTTTTGAGTGGTTATCAAATTATGTGGTATCCAACGTGAACAAAGCTTCTTAACGGCTAAATGTTCATGCAGGATCTTATGCACGCTGGTGTTACAAATACCTAGAGATGCTTCGATATCACGATATGTCACATGACGGTCTTGCATTATCAATTCAGACACTGCATTAATGTTTGCCGACACAACAACATTTGTGGGACGACCTTCACGAAATTCATCGTCCAAAGAACGCCTTCCAAGTTTGAATTCACTAAACCAACGATATACTGTAGCTTTCGATGGTGCTTCATCACCATATAAAGAATTCAGCTCGTCGACGCATTCTTGTTGAGATAATCCACGCCGAAAGTTATGAAAAATAAGTGCACGAAAATGTTCGCGAGTGAATTCCATTTTTTCGCTGACATAGAATTTTCAAGTTACTGTCAAAAATATAAATAGCGACCGGATAATAAAACTGGCAAGGTAAATATATTGTCAAAAATGACAAACTTCACGATGCAATCATCAGATCGGAGGCAACACTAACAGTGTTGTCAGTTCCCGAAATATAAACGGCTACCCTCGTTTTCGCACTACAACACATAAACAAAATTTGAGATCACAAATGATGAAGAGTACTAGTAAAATGGGGATAAAAATTCCAGTGTAAGAAGAGTCCAGTTTATGAAAATTGGATTAACAAGTTTGAATCACAATTATGGTCATTTATACATTTTTTTTAAACCTTATTTTTCTCCGTTTGATTATTCAAAAAGTTAGAAAGCATAAAATTCAACATTAATTTAACATATTGCCGTGTATTTTAGATCTTAAACTATGTAATACAATATCAATTACGAAAATATCTTATGTACAGTTTTCTTAAGAAAAAGCTTGAAAATCTACATGTGCCGTGTGTATTTATTTTTTAAACTTTTTAGTTTCGTTTTTTTTTACTTTTGAATTTATAACTCCTAAATCGTATTTTATCATTTTCGAATTTGTTATATAATTCGCATTATAAACTGATAATATAAAGAAACAGCCTTTATTTTTTGAAAGGTAAGCTCGTGGAATATACATTTTTTAAGTTTATTTCTGGTTTATATAACTGCGGACCCTGTAAGTAAAAGCGTAAACAAAAAAGATTGTCGTACAAACAACATTATATAATAAATACATTTTTAATATAATTTATACCCCTGTTTATAGTACGATATATAGTTTTTTCTTTACTTTAATAACAACGTGATTCGGCAATATTCGTATTTTTTTATGTACGCGTAGGTAATGCATTTACGAACACCTAATAAATGAAAGCAGTTACCATATACATACGTACTTTCTTTCTATATCACTATGTTTGATTTTGTAATATTTATTTTAATCAGATAATCGTGTCACTTTAAAATATTATATTTAGCATTTCAAACTTTTACCTAAATTTAGAAAAAGATTTCTTAGTATTATTAATTAGTATTTGTTAGTAGTCGTAATTATAATTGAAAATCTAATCTTCCTAACGAAGAATTCTAATTCTCGAAAAGAACTAGCGAAATATTGAAAGTTTTATATGAAATGTAACGCCAAAATCATTGAGTAAGTAACAATAATATCAAAGTCTATAATGTAATTTGGCTTTGCTGTTTCTGATAATGATCCAAAATTTCATTTAAGAATATTTTAAGATTTCTTCTATATGTAGGTGTCTACGAAGAGTAATTTTTTGTATCAGTTCATAACAAAAATCGTTAATAAAAATTAAGAACGGTAATAGATCATTTTTATTATCATGAACTATTCAGATACTTCCAGCCAGAAGTAGACAAAAATATTTTAAACTGATGACTCATATCCCAAATAAGTCCAATATCATGAAGTTTAGATGGAAGCAATGTATATAATTTCTATTTGGATATTAACAGAGGAAAGAGGTTAAGGTTTTTATTTTATTAAGAAATAAAAAAGAACAGAAAAACTATTAAATAAAGTGGCATAATATTTCGAGGAATATTAAATGATACTAAATGAAGACGAAGAACAGGATACGAGCAAGAAGTAAAGGATGAATAAGATAACGTGGTCAAAAATCTCTTCATTGAAATATTAACGAAACAAGTTCGTGAATGCATTAAACAACTGAGGAACAATAAGAGTGCTGGAGACAACAATATACCAGTGGTGAAGCAATAATTGCCGAGATCTGAAAAATTACAGAAATAGTCTGTGAAACTGAAAAATGCCCTCATTTTTTCAGTATTTAATGCCAGAAGAATGAATCCAGAGCTTGGAAGATTGCAATAATTATGGAGGATGAGCGTTCTTAAATGCATCATACAAAGTACTAGCGATAATTATCAGGAGTTGTTTAAGCAAATGGTGAGCTTGCGAGAGTACAAGGGAGGGTATAAATCAGAAAGCTCGACGATACACCAATTTTTTTTATGAAACAATTTCAAAAGAAACAAGATACGAGCAGGAATCAAAAGATGAATAACATAATATGAAAAAATATCTCATTAATGAAATATTAATAAAAGGACAAATTCGTGAACGCATTAAACAACTGAGAACAATAAAAGTGCTGGAAAAAACAATATACAAGCAGTGAAGCAATAATTGCCAGGATCTGAAAAATTAAAGAAATAGTCTGGCTAACTGAATTATGCTGGCATTTCTTCAGTTCCCAATGCTAGAAGAGTGAAACCAGGGCTAGGCAGATTCAAATAATTATCGAAGAATAGCGATCTTAAATGAATTAAACAAGTTACTATCGGTGATTATCAGAAGTTGTCTAAATAAATGAC
Source organism: Dermolepida albohirtum (assembly GCA_031893035.1). Lineage (NCBI taxonomy): Eukaryota > Metazoa > Arthropoda > Insecta > Coleoptera > Scarabaeidae > Dermolepida > Dermolepida albohirtum. Next base: position 794,567 of record JAVIWB010005812.1, read on the forward strand.
GAGTTTTTGGGAGTATCAAGAAGGATTAAAAATCAGAAAGATGGCGACACATATTTTCTATATGGTAGCCCCGAATCTCTCCTGCTACTCCTATTGTTGCAATTGTTAGCTGTTGTGTTTTATGATGATTAAGTTCCAGAAGATTACTACCAAACCATAACCCACCTTCCCCAACGTTTTCTCCATCTAAATTTGTGCAATGTCTGGACTGAGCAGGCACCAATATGAACGTATCGTCAGAAAATTGGGTAACGTTACCCATGGTAATATTATAAGGCATATTGTTGACATAAATCAAAAAAGACAAAGTCCCAGCATTATCCACTGTGGAATCCCCTGACAAAACGCCATTTGCCTCCTATTCGTTAAGTAATAACAAATTAAGGCGTTTGTCTAGCCTCTCATTCCATACACGTTCGGTTTTTGTAAAAATATTGTATGGTCCATGGAGTCAAAGACATTACTCAAATCTCAATAACCAAAAATGACTACATTCCTATCAACAAGTGCGTCCGTTATTCATTCAAGGACCTTGGAAATGGCGGTTATAGATTTGCCTTTCCGATAGCCATGTTTTGCTGTTTCTTTTAGAGTTTGTGTGCTATAAAATCTCTCTTTGATAATGATTCGCAGTATTTTTGGCAGCACGGGCAATATAGAAATCGGTCTAAAATTGTTTTTTTTAGACTAGTTTAATGAGAGCATATTATCTATGTATGTATATTGACGTATTTTTTACACCATCAATAAATACGTGCGATTTCTACGGCACGAAACACATAACTATTAATTATTTCGCGAGCATTGCAAATAATAAACGAAAAACTTAATGGCTTGTGAGGTCATTTAAATAATATGTCATTATTTCTCGTTGCGTTTATAACATGAAAGTTATTTCGTTAATACAGTGTCAACAAACTTCAGAAGACCTTGATGAAAATGTACCAGTCGTATCTGCAAACGATGATTCGCCAGGTGAAGTTCAATGACATATGCATTTAATGAAGAATTATTACTGTCACATTATCTCAAGTAACTTGAAATTACTTCATTTTTTAAAGTTATTTTTGCGAATAAGATATCTAACAGACACACAGAACGAATATTTTATTTCAATTTTATACGAAAATGAGTTTTAATTTTGTTTATATACAAGTGGAACTAGAAAAAAATCTATTACTATTCATAATGGGAACAACTATAGCTTGTACGATATTTGTTGAGACGAAGTTCTAGAAGACCGCTACATCATTTATTAGAATAAACCGCACTCGACGTCAGGGTTTGTCGCGATTAGATACTTGCAAGCAGTGGCGTGTCTTAAAGTTTTCTTCGTTATTTTACTTTTGGTGAATATTTCAGAAACTATTGAATGGATACTAATAATTATATGTACATATGTAATTAAGCACTTTACGATGGGAAATTAATGAAAATTAGTATTTTTTACTATGCCATCGTTGACTACAATCATAGAAATTAATTAAAAATTTCAACGCTGAAGCAGGATTCGAACCTGTATCTGCCGTTTGCTAGACGGCTGCTTTACCAACTAGGCCACTAGGCAGTATGGTTTCGAGTCTTTTAATACCCCCATAAATCACATTATGGAAACATATCACAAATAGTTATAACCCGCAGTAAGGTTTCGATGTTAATAATTATTTATAAATAAATTAAGCACTTTACGATGGGAAATTAATGAAAATTGTATTTTATGCTGTGCCATCGTTGATTACAATCACAGAAATTAATTGAAAATCTTAAGCCTGGTGATCTAATTGGTATGGCAGCCGTCTAGCAAATGGCAGATACAGGTTCGAACCCTGCTCAGGTGCAGAAACTTTTAAAAAAATTCTGTGACTGTAATCAACGATGGAACAGCAGAAAATGCTAATTTCCTCTATTGAAGGGATTTTCAACAAGTTTTCTTTGTTGTCAGAAATTAAATCAGAAGAAAGAAATTAACATAAAAAATATATTTTTTTGAGTTGCGTCCTTCTTTCTTTTACAATAAAGTAAATATAATAATGATAGCTAAATGGTATACAATTCAATAATATACACGATTTTTTAATTAGTTTTATTTTCATTTGGAAAAATTGTCTTGAAATAATTATGCACGTTAAACACTTCGACTGGGAATTAAATTGCCGTCATTTATTCTTTAAAGAGAGGAATTTAATTTCCAGTCGAAGCCTACATTGATTTATTTTAATATGAAATTATACTCAAAGCGCACATACACTCAAAAGATACAAGTTACGTAAATTGATTGCAAACCACGGTATCCAAAGACTAACTGCAACCTGATACGGTGAACGCCGCGTCGTCAATATGTATCGTTGAGTGCTGAGTGCAGTTTCTTCCACGAAAGTGACGTAGCGGTCTTCTAGGAATTCTGGCTCAAAAAATATAAGCCATTGATCAAAAACGTCTAAGTTTGCGTCACAATGAAGTCCTCCTTTTTAATGATAATACGGGAGTTTACAAGGCGGCCAATGTCTAATTTACACATCGTGAATTTAACTTATTTGAGCTGTACTATCCACCGTATAGCCTGGATTTGGCTTCGTCTGACTTCCTTCTCTTAAGAGATTTGAAAAAGCACTTCGGAAGGGGTTATTTTGCAAACAATAACCAAATGAAGAAGAAGATTGATGCCTATTTTGAAGGAATCATCTTTTTTTGATGGAATAAAGGCGTCGCAGGGTAGGTGGTGCAAGTCCGTAGACAAATAAAATTATAAAGAAAATCGTATGTATTTCGTTTCATTGCGAGATATAAAACTTTTGTAATTACCCTCGTAAACACCTATGTACATACATACACATGATAAGCTGTAACGTATAAGTTAGTAGGTACTCTACGGTTTTATTATACCTGTGACTTAATTTGAAAGCAATATATTTGATGTGAAACATATGCGAAATATTTAATAACGCATAAAAATTCAGTTTCTTGTATAAATTTTACACTTTCAAAGCAAAATTCTTGTTTAGCATTTATTTCTCGACAAAGTAATAGTTACGTAAAGGTTCACCCAATTTAACGCATGTATTTTTCATAATTTTTACGTTATATTACATTTGTTTTTTTTTGCTTACATAACTTTCGACATTATTTTTTATTCATAAGTTACTCTCTTTCTTTGTGTTTTTCGCTTTTGCGCTTTCTCGTTCTATGTCTTTAAATCATAATTGCTTACATTGTTATTGACATTTAAACGAATGATCATATTTTGATTTTGTTTCTAAAGTTTTATAGCCCATGACATAATTATGACAGATTAAGGATGTGTTTCTGAATTATATCAAGTTTTGAATGTCTAATGAACATATATCCACAAAATTTATTACAACTGAGCTACTAAAATTCGTAATTTTAGATAACCCTATTAATGCAGGTATCAAGAACTGCTGCAAAAGAAAATTTCAATGAAAATCATTTAAAAAGAAGCCGCTTTATTGAATTATTGAAAATCCCCACCCAGTTGCTATATACGTAGTCTAGATCTTCTTAAAATTGAAGAGGTACCTCTGTTAAGTCTCCAGATCAGCACGAATAGTTTTCGCCGCATCTAGAATTCTAGCAACAGGTTGTTCTCTGTTTTAAAAGTGTTTTGCATAAACCAAATTTTTCAGCCTTCGCCTTAAAAAATAATCTAGGGGATTTAAATCTGGTGGCTTTGGCGCTCAAGCCATTGCTGGACCTCTTCCAATCCACCGGTTCATATAATTTTGTTTAACATTGCTTGTCTACCAAAATTTGGAGGTGCGCCGTCGTGCTGTATCCATATTCGTCGCCTTATTTTAAGAGGAACGTGATCCAGTAACGTTGTAAGGTAATTTTCCAGGAAATTCGGTAATACGACACCGAAAATCTTGAAAATAGGATTTCCTGGTTTGTCGCGGATTTTCAAGCGCCCAACAATGTGAATTCCTGGTGCTATTGATCCCATTTCTTGTGAAGGAGGCCTCATCGCTAAACAATATTTTCCGACAAAGGCCGATTTCTCAACAACCTGCGACTAAATTCAGGTCTTGACGTGTAGTCAACAGATTTTTAAACTTGTACAAGTGAGCTATGATACAGGCACAACTTGAAATTGTGTAAAATTCTCCATACTCCCATGCGGCCGACGTTAAATCTGTTGGTTATTCTTCGGACACTAATATAAGGTTGAGCAACAACCATATTAAGTATTGCTTCTCATCGAGCAAGTTCTTGTTGCACGGAAACTTTCATGTTTCTCTTAACATCGATGGACATTGTTAAAAACAGTTGCATAAGGCACTTTACGAGTGGGAAATAGCCGACTATGTTTATCAACTACCGCACGTCCATTACGAAATCCATACACAAAGTGAATATCTATGTATTCTTCATTTGAAAAAATTAACATATTTTTACGGGTATTTTAATGTAACACAAAAAAATAAACATTCTAAATTAACTTAATTGACTTTTACAGTCACAATAAATAGTAATTGATGACTCACCACCCCGAGTTTTTAATAACAACGAAAACAACAGCGGTACGTAAATCAATAAGCGATTGTCTGGAACAAATAAACGTGCTTGTGCTAGTTTCAGTGCGGTAGTTATTAGTGAAACACCACGAGAGAACGATCTCGTTAAAACAGTTAGAAAACCATAAAGCTCGATCAATTAGTTCGTCGGGTAAATGTAGGTTTATCAACAGCAAGTCACCGAATGATTAAATGCTTCACAAAATGGCATATGTCGTGCATGGAATAGGTATTTGTCTACTGGGTCCGAAGCGTATACGTATGGTGGAGGGCAAAAACGGATTATAACTCCTGCTGAAGACCGTTTATTGGTACTCACTGCTAGAAAAAACTCTTAACAGCTTCTTTCTGATACGACATTGGACAAGTCATTTCTGAATAAATGCTTAGAAGGTTACGTGCACGTAATTTCAGGGCAAAAAGACGTGCTAAACACTCCCGGTTGACGAGAGAGTGGCGTGTATGAATGTATGATTTAAAAGCCAACTCAATGTCCCCCTTGACCAATCATCGAAGTCTCTGGAATTCTAGTTTGTAACAATCAAATTTTAGTGATAATACGGCTTAACTTCAAATTTTATTGTAAGAGAAGAAGGTTGAACGTTTGAGCGAGGTTTAGGGCCAGACCAATCCAAGGTAATATATATTTTGCAGTAAAAAATCCGAAGAGGTTCGTCAACGTTATTATAGATATTAAGGAAGGACCATTCTGTTGTAGAAAAATCAAAGAAAAGTTTTGTGAAATGCTTACAAAAAGAGCGATTTCACAAAACTAATTCCTTATTTATTAATATATGATTCTAGAAACTGCTATGTTTTAATTGAAATACTTTTAGTGTTTTTATAAATAGAAATTTAATTTTACTCTTAAAGAATTAATAGACGTAAAATTTATTGCCGTTTATACGGCCGTTTTGCAATATACTAGGAATAAAATACATAGATTCATTGATAGAAACGTGGATGTGATATATATATTATGACATTGCGTAAAAAACACGTCAACTCAAAGTGAAGTAACATGCTTGTAAACAATAGTAGTACACTTCAGGATATACAATAGAAATAAATCACAGTCTATATAAATTCCAAATTTATTTTCTATCCATGCACTAATGATGTGTTCATTCGTCATAAATCGATTTAAGTTTAAAATGACATAACGTCAGAAAAATATATACGAGCGTTCTTCTGTGAAATTGTGGATCCTGTCTATAATTAACAATCAAGTATTGAATGTATAAAGAAGAATAATTACTACCGTCGTCAGTTTTTTTTACGTATAATTGCTTCAGCAAGGCTACTAACCTTGATTACATAGAATAGTGATTGTTAATAATAATTACTCGATCTAATAACGATTGCAGCGGATTTTGTAAAAAAGAATAAATGAAAGTCTTTGAATCGATAATTAGAGATCACAAATACTGTTTACTTAGGCGTGTGCAAAGTCATGCTAATAATCACGAAGGACTTTTGAGGAAGACCGGAATGATTTGCATTTCTTAGAATGGGCATCTGGTAACCTTAAGTTAATTAGCATAATGCATGGCAGTATCATTTCATAACATTAGAATGGTAATTCTAGATATTAACATATGTTTTATGAAAAAAATCAAATCATCTAGTACGAATATTATAAATTAAATTATTATAAATAAAAGTTATAACTTTTTAAAACAAGATTTGTACAAATGCTTTCTGTGTTAAAAGTAAAAGTTTAAATTTTTATTTACAAAATTCCTGCTCTTTATGGAGGAAATTTAATAATGAATTTCCGCACAACGTAAACGAATACATTCTGTTAAGCTCGGGTAAACAAAAAAAAATTTTTATTATTGCTTTTCAAAATATTGACCTTGAAAATTACTGCACTTTTGCATTCGTTTAAACCAATCCGAAAAGCATTGCTGCCACTGTGAAGGCGGTATCTCCAAAATATGAGCTTTGAATGCCTCAACTGCCCCTTCCGGCGTAGAAAACGGTTGACCACGAAGTTTATTCTTCACGTGTGGGAACAAAAAGAAATCACAGGGTGCTAGATCATGGCTGTACAGCGTATGGCTCATCAATTCAATGTTTTGCCCGGTTAAATATTCAATTGTTTGAACCGACCTGTGAGAGCTCGCCTTGTCATGGTGGAAAATGATCTGTCGTTTTCGGTTTGTTTTCCTTATTTCTTCAAAAACTTTTGACAAACATATAGTTGTGTACCATTCGGAATTGCCCGTTCTGCAACTCTCTAAAGGCACGGTTGCAATGTGACCGGTTTTTTGAAAAAAATAGCCAACCATTTGTTTTAATGTGCCTCGAGCGCGAACAACTTTTGTTTGTTCTGGCTCATCTTGGAATACTCACACAGTCGACTGCCGTTTACTATCGGGCTCATACGTATAGATCCAAGATTCATCACCTGTGACGACTTTATAAATGTTCTTCGAAGCACCGCCATTGTATTTCTGTGCATTTCTTGGCACCAATCGACGCGAGTCCTTTTTTGAGCGTTTGTCAAATTATGTGGTACCCAACGTGAACGTAGCTTCTTAATAGATAAATGTTCATGCAGGATATTATGCACGTTGGTGTTACTAATACCTAGAGATGCCTCGATCTCACGGTATGTCACATGACGGTCTTGCATTATCAATTCAGATACTGCATTACTGTTTTCCGACACAACAACATTTGTTGAGAAGAACGTCGTCCAAGTGTGAATTCACTATACTAACGATATACTGTAGTTTTCGATGGTGCTTCATCACCATATAAAGAATTCAGCTCGTCGATGCGTTCTTGTTGAAGTAATCCACGTCGAGAGTTATGAAAATAATTGCACGTAAATGTTCACGAGTTAATTCCATTTTTTCGGTGACAGAATTTTCAAATTACTGTCAACAATAGAAATAGCGACGGGATAGTGAAACTGTGAAGGTAAATATATTGTCAAAAATGACAAACTTCACGATACCATAGCCGAGATAAATAGCCTCGAAGGAATTTTAAAGGAGTTTTGTGTAGTGAGTGCTGCCTGACGTCCTTGAGACAAATTCAAAAACTACCTTTCTCTTCTTCGACTTTGGACTTATCAACAACCATCATGAGCTGACAAATAAAACCGAGATTCGTTCGAAGAAACGATATTGTTCCGCTCTTCATCCCAATATGTCTACATTACCTCATTCTAATCTAAGGGACCATACCGAATAGTGAGAGGTATTTTAGTTTTGGATGATAGGACATCAGTCTAAAGGGATGAATACAATGGTATCTGGAACGAATTGTTATTCTATAGCCTACATCTGCTTAAAAAATTCCAGGTATCTTCAGATACTACGCCGATTCCTAATAGTAGTGGGACGCAGTATTAGCTTTAGAGGATAGAAAATTTTCCCGAACAAACGAATACGGTGATATATGGAACGTATTTTCTATGGCCTATGCCTGCCAAAAGAACATGTTTAATAGACCTTGAAGTACTGTACTGACTCCTAAAGGAAAGGAATCTCAGTCTATCTTCCAGTTCGGTTGTTCTTCTAGACCGACGCTTTTACTGCGTTGATTATTTTCTTGAGACCAATCTCTCTAACAGCGAATAACTAGCAATATTTCTTTCAAGACGCTTAGCGATTTATTGAAATGCAATACGTGTCGCATGTAGCCAAAGGATACAACCCATTCGAAATCGCTTAGTTGGTGATAATTTAGTTGTTTCCGAACTCTTGGCATTTTAATACATTAATTCATAAGTATATATCGTTTCGTTGCGCGGTAAATTTAAAGTACATTTTATTGAAGACTGTCGAATGCACTCAAAATGATGTAAGTGCTTTCATTACTATCCGAGAGATTGATGTGTAGTTCTCTCTCATTATTTTGTACTATTGTTTCGATAATGATACTCACTAGGTGTGTAGAACTGCCGATAAACCCAGACTCTCTGACGAGCTCTGAAAGTGAACGATAAAATCGCCGTGGTAAATGATTTGTTTGGTTTATTCTCAAGAATTTAACAATATTTAACAGCAAACAAAAGTCAAGTAATAACAATAATTTCAAAATGTTACACTAGTTTATATAAAATATTATTATTGTTTTACTTTTTATTTAAATAAAATTATAGATGTCAAAATTTCTTTTACTATTATTTAATGTAATTTTCTACGATACCAACGCGATAATAGAAAATGATAAATTTTTCCTGAAATTTTTACAATAAATCATCGACTTGAGCAAATTTTTTGTGTAATAAAATCCTATTTATAACATCATAAGCAAAAGGAAAGTTAATTTATATACAGTATACGCTACGGATGCCAAATGTATAAATTTACCCAGAAGCAAACACTTCAGAATATTTGAATTCGAAGGTAATCTCTTCCAGATATCATTTCCTCGATTTAATTGCACTTTTGTGAATGTTACAACAAGTTTTCGAGTGTGCGAAAGTCATATCTAATTTAGAATTTATTTTAATGGTTACTATCTAATGAAGTGCGCGTTAAAAATGGTTCGCGTACTTTATTAATTTTTAAACTATTTGTTATATACCTTCGTAAGTTTCACTTCTTTCCCACACAGTTGTATTAGATCCTAAATTTCTAAAACATTAGCTATCTTAGATTGTAACAAGTGTAATTTAAAAGAATTTTTGTTATTATCTACGTAAGTTTCAATGTTTCAACAATTTAAAATTATGTTGGTAACACGACGCTTAATCCTGAAAAAATGCGAAACATGAAGACTACGAGGGAGCGTTTTTATATTCGCGGAATGGGGGACAAGGGGTGGAAATAAAAAAACCAAATTATTTTTCTTTTTCAATATATTCACCTGCAAGACGGATACATTTTTCACATCTTTCAATTAATTTATTTATACCCTCATAAAAAAATGATTTCTCTTTATCTGCAAAATACGCCGAAACTGCTTCCTTGACTTCATCATCGGCAGTAAATTTTTTACCCCGCAGCTCTTTTTTCATTTTCGGAAACAGGTAATAATCACTCGGGGCCAGGTCTGGGCTGTAGGGTGGGTGATTCACAATTTCGAAGCTCACCTTATGCAGGGCAGCTAACGCAACGCGGCTCTTGTGGACGGGCGCGTTGTCGTGCAAAAGCAGAACACCTTTTGTCAATTTTCCCCGTCTTTTCTCTTTAATGGCTTCTTTTAGTCGCTCTAATATTGAAGCGTAATATTCTCCGGTTATAGAAACACCTTTATCTTTGTCAATAGTATGGTGGATAATTTTTCATTTCTAAAGTTTGAACTATTTTACTTTAAAAAAATAATGAGTATTCCGCTAGTTTGTGTCAGAAAAACTAAATTACAAGCAGTGACAGAGTATTTTCATTTGAAAAGCTTAACATCAACCGAAATCAAGGCAAAGTTGGACTCATTACTAATAGAGTTTACTTTTTTGTTTTCAATAGTTAAAAGCTGTGTCTCTGACTTTAAATGTGGTCTTTAATTATGATCTTGTTTCGAGGCAATCGCTATTATAAATAGCTACATATTTCGGAGACTTGGATTCATTCGCCTACAATGAAGGCATTGTTACTTTGGAGTATCATTGAAAGTGTGATACGAGGGTAGTTTGACAAGTAGTGAGAATGGAAAAGAAAACCGAATTTTTTAAATACAAAATAATTTTTATTTTTCAATATATTCTCCTAAAAGAGCAATACATTTATTCCAACGGTGCTCCAATGCCCTTATGCCATCTCCAAAATGCGATTCCGGAAGGCTTGCAAAATACTCATTTACGAAGACGATAAGCTCGTCATTAGACGAAAATTTCTTTCCACCTAGTGCCGTTTTCAATTTTGGAAAAAGGTGGAAGTGGAAGGGGCTAGATCCGGTGAATAAGGCGCATGCGGTACTAATTGGAAATGCAACTCTGGATTTTGGACATCGCAACTGTGCTGGTAAGCGAGGGAGCGTTGTCTTGGTGAAACAGAATCTTTTCCTTTGCCGTTCCTGGCCGTTGAGCATGAATCTCAACATTTAATTTTTGTAGAAGTTCTGCATAATATCGTCCGTTTATTGTGGCACCTTTCTGAAGGTAATCAATGAGCAAAATGCCCTTTGAATCCCAAAAAATTGATGCCATCACCTTGCTTGCCGATAAAGTGGTTTTCGCATTCTTTGGAGATGCAGAACCACGTTCTAACCATTGTTTCGACTGTTGTTTAGTTTCGGGTGTACTGTAGTGCATCCAAGTTTCATCGCAAGTAACAAATCGCCTACCAAAATCAACCGGATTCCGCTTATAAAGGTCCAAATACTCATTGGAAATGCGCAAACGAGTGAACTTTTGATCAGTCGTAAGCAATCGTGGCGCCCATCTTGCCGAAAGCTGGGAAAGACCCAATTCTTTCGTTAAAATGTGGTGTACGCATTCTGTTGAAACGTCTACCATGTCTGCTATCTCTCTCACTTTGAGTCGTCGATCTTGCGTAATAATATTATGGATTTTTATAATTATTTTCTTAGAAGTCACGATTTTGGGTACTCCAGAGCGCGCTTCATCAACACAGTTTGTTCTGCCACGTTTAAATTCATTTACCTATCTACTTATTGTGGCGGATGATGGAGCGGACTTCGTATATAATTTATAGAAATTATATGGTTTTCTTTTGATGTATCCTCGTAGATGGAAAAAAATTATTAAATTTTTTACGTAGAGTAATAACGTATCTTTTATGATAAACCGATATCTCTTTCGATTCTGTACTACTTAATTCAATCTAAATTCTTTCAAACATCATTGATTATTCTGTTACTGGTTTGTGTGAGGGATGTGCTACGAATTGATATTAGAATGATACGGGTTGAATGCGTGTCATTGGGTTTTCAGAAATGGTGCCTATCAACCGATCGATGAGAATGGTCACGTCAGCGTGGAGGAAAAAAGATGCTGTACATACATATGTAGATCCACATCTACTTGTAAATACATAGAACGTGCCTCTAGTACGATTATTTAGCAAATATTATATGATATTCATTAAATTATTAATACACGAAATCAATACTATATTCGGCGGTGATAGATATTTTAATATGATTCAAGGTTCTTTTGTAATGTAAATTTCCTGTAGTTCATAAACTTAGTTAGCATTAAATATTTATCGAAAGATTTTTGGATGATCTGGATAATCGATAATTTTAAAGATATTTATAAATAAATAAAATATAGATGGCGCATTGAATTTATCTGAGTATGTGGGCATTTAAACAGTGTTTTATGACATTTATAAAAATGGCTTCGTACACGGTACGACAACGCGTTCAAACTGTTGAATTATTTTATGAAAATCAGCGTTCTGTGAAAAGCGTTTTTAGAAAATTACGTGAATTTTATGGTATACATAATCGTCCATCTGAAAGCACTGTTGGTCGAATTATTTAAAAAAATTTCAAGAGACCGGTTCCGTGGAAGATCAAAAAAGTGAAAAATATAGTCGTAGCGGTCGTTCACAAGAAAATATTGGTTTGGTTCGTGAAAGTGTTGCCGAAGATCCTGAAATGTCCATTTGATGACGTTCACAATAACTTGGACTTAGTGGATCACCAGCGTATTTTACACAAGGATTTAGTTCTGAAAGCTTATAAGGTTCAAATAACACAGGAACTAAAGCCATTAGATCATTTAAAACGTCGATCATTTGTCAATTTTATCAATGAACAACAAGTTGATTTTTCTCAAAAAATAATGTTTTCCGATGAGGTACATTTTGAACTTGGTGGCTATGTTAATAAACAAAATTGCCGTATCTGGGGTGAGGAAAACCCACGAATTATTCATGAGAAACCTATGCATCTTAAACGAGTTACTGTTTGGTGTGCATTATGGTCAGGTGGTGTAATTGGACCTTACTTCTTTGAAAATGCTACTGGTGAAGCTGTAACTGTCGATGGTGATTGATATCGTCGGATAATAACTGAATTTTTGTGGCCTGAATTAATGAATATTGATCTAGAGGATATGTGGTTTTAACAGGATGGCGCATTTTGAACACGAATCAATTGATTTATTGAGAGAAAAATTTCTTGGACGTGTAATCTCAAGAAACGGTGATGTTAATTAGCCAACAAGATCATGTGATTTGACACCGTTAGACTATTTGCTTTGGGGTTATGTGAAAAGTTTATAAAAACAATCCACAATCAATTCCTGTTTTGAAAGATGAAATTATTCGTGGCATTGGTGAGATAGAGCCTGAATTATGTCAAAATGTCATTGAAAATTTTAACAAAGTAGTGGACGACTGTGGAGGAGGCATTTTGGCAGATATTTTTCGCATATAAATGTCATAACTGATACTTCAATTACCAATAAAAAGTTTTTGAAAGTGAATGCAAATTATGTTTTTATTTATTCCTTAAAAAATCGGCGAAATTTGAAACAGCCTTTATATGCGATTTATGCTTTACGCTTTATGATAATGAGGCATTATTTTTGTTTATCTTTAAACAGTTAATTTTTCTAAGTAACTTTATAATGTATATTTTAATCTTTGTATATTTTACAGATTGTTTGGAAATATTCACTTCAAAAGTTTAAGTGAATATTTGTTGAAAAAGTATTTATACATATTGCTGTGTTATTTAGACTAAGCTTTTATATAGAAATAATCATTAATTATGCAACTACTGTCGAATGTATAATATGTTGGGGAACAGCTTTAGTCTCTTCAAAACAATTTGAATATGTTTCGACAACTGTATAAATATTAATGTATCGTTCAGAATCATGGATTCATGAGTGAACAACTAATATTCTAGGGAAAACCAGAACTAAAATTGACATCATAGGCTTAGTAATTTATTGGTACACGTAATTTTTCAAGGAAGATATATTTAAGATTGCCCAACAATAAAAGAAAGTGGTTTACAATAAACGATACCTTAAATGACAAATTAATGTCGTACAACGATCATTGGAAACGAAAATCCAATTTATTCAATTTGTATTTAATTATTATATATAATGGGAGTGCAACTTAATTTGGTTACTTTTTTTGTAAAAAAAATGCATTTATTTTATAATCAAAATGAATGAACATATTATTCAAAGTATTGTCCATCGGAAGCTACAGCATTTCCCCATCTTTCGGGCAATTGATGGATTCCTTCCCAAAAGAACCGTTAATCCTTTATGGCTAAGAACGAACTAAGCCAATTTTTGATTCCTTCAACTGAAGTGAAGCGTATTCCAATAAGGGCATTCTGCATCGATCAAAATAAATAGTAGTCAGAAGGGGCAATATCAAAACAATGTAACTAAATATGGTTGACAGATGGCAAACCTTTCCAACAAAAAAAAAAAACAAGCTGTCATATTCGACTATATATCACAACTAACGACCTCCATTGAAAAGTAACCGAATTAAGTGTGATAATTTGTGAATAGTTATATTGCTTGATGTAAATAACACGTCAATAATATAGGTTAAAGTTTCGATATAGATCAGATTATAGGAATCGATAAAGCTATTTCATTATAAATACAATACAAAATATAGTATGAAATATGTTTGACAGATGACAAAATCGAATTAAGAATTTTATTTATAATTAAGTCGAAACGAATAACAAGAATGAATTTAAGATTTAAAAAGGGAAGCAAATTTAATGGATCGATAACGTTGCTAACTAAACAGCTGCTTCAGTGGCTCCATGTGCACCTAGGCAGCGCTGGCAGATGTGACGCGGGATATATTAGATCGAGAAAGCATAGATTCAGAAGATCTACGCTTCAAAGTACCAACACGTATTAAAAATTGAAATATTTGCTCTTGTAGAAAATGATTTAATTCAATTATATTTAATAATGAAATCTTCAAGATTCTTATTATTAATTTAATAATTGCGACTAAAGATATATGAGTCTAAAGAGCAAACTAAGAGGGTCGAAGATGGCCATTAATTTTGATTATCTTAAGTTTATATTTGCAACGCCTTCAAATAATATTTTATTTAAACATTAGGTGTACGCGTGTACTATTAGGTAGGCGACAGGCACGAGTGTAGTGTCAAATAATTGATGTATTCATGCTAAGTATTATATTTTTTAAACACAAATAAGAAATCGAAATTAATTTGGTTTTGGATTAGAATTGTTATAATTTCTAACAGATAATATAGACTCCCCAAACTTCCGAACTCCTAATCTTTATCCTCGAACGCTACGAGGAAGGAGAGATGTGGTAGCAAGATAAGCAGGTGGGAAAGGCATCACCGGCGAAGTAATACCGTATGGGACGATCTCGAGGGTGAGGTACGGGTGGGCCAGTTGCTTCGTTAAGAACGACTGTCCGCCATAAAAAAAGTGAGACAGTAATATTTAAGCGTCGAGCTTAACCATTATTAGTATGGTAATCTAGATTTACAAAACTCTCTTGTAAGTCATAAATATAATTAATAAAGTTTCTTTATTCCTCTTTTAATGTAATTTTCATATTTTTGCAAATGATTACATATTTTTCTCATTTATAGGACTATTAACATTTCTTGAATTCTTTCACTCATAAAAAGCATTTAATTTTTAATTACCAAGAACTAATTGTCCACTAAAGCATTAAATATCTAAAATGACACGAAATTTTGTACAAATGAATCGAAATCATCCATATCCATTTATGCTATGAGGAAGTGAGAAATTTATTAATTATATGTAGGTAATGCTATCTAGTAATCGCATCGAATGCCGATATCTTTAACGCGAATTACCGATCGTAGTCCTTACTAAATGGAAAATATAAGAAATCCTTTCACTCACGACGTAAATCAATTAGTTTCAACATAATCGTGTTTAGAATTATAATCTAGAATATCATTTCTAACCTAAGCAAGTATTTGCAATACATCGATACGGTCAATTTCATTGGTGATGATCGCATTCATATGAAAGCGTTCATGTGTGTATTATTAATTTTTTTTATAGATAAATGTTAACCAAATATGTACATATACATATGAGACCATTAATAAATTAAAAGCTTGGTAGGTATATTATTAACAAATTTCTATCAAAATATTTAATAAATGACAGTATTTGAAATATGATCATAAGTACTATACGTAGGTTGCTTTAAAAGTGTTGCGGTTCAGCTACTTCTTGTAAGGTAGCGCTGTCAGAAATATTTTTGTCGTATTCTGTGAGATTTTTTAGTCCGAATAGCATCTACAGATTGCTAGTATATACTGCTTTCTCTGTTCAGTAATTTTTTAAATAAAATGAGTTTTGTGAAATATGGAATTAAGGCGCAGAAATTTTCGAGCCATGATATTCTACGATTTTAAAGACGGTCGCACACGACAAGAGTGTCTGTAAGAAATCATGCGATTATTTGGCATATGAAGCAACATCGAAGCCATGTATAATATGATAGACACACAATCGCTGTACACACAGAGATATTCGGGCATCATTGGGCGTAGGTATAACCCAAATCAGAACTATCCTGTATGATTATCTTGCGCTCGATGGATACCACACAATTTAACGGAAGCTAAAAAAGAGCGCGTATAGATTGGTGAAAAAAATGCTTAAAAATTCAACCGAGATCTAGCAAAATCAGTGTACGATATCGTTGCATGTGACGGAAGCTGATAATTTTGTTACGAGCCAGAAAGCAAGCGACAGTCGGTCCAATGGGTCTTCATAGATGAGGAAAAACCTACGAAAGTAAGTCGCGGACAAAGCTCTGGCAAGAAACTGGCGGCTTCTTTTTTCGGACGCATCGGCCATCTTGCTACTATTCCGTTAGAGAATCATCACACACTCAATGCTAAATGGTATTCAACCGTTTGTTTGCAAGCTGTACTCGAAAAAGTGCACGATAAACGACCAGGAGTACGAATCATTCTGCACCACCACAAGAAGTTTTAAGCCGCTTTACGAACGGAGGGTGATGACTAATCGACCTTATAGTCCCAACCTGGCACCTTGTGACTTCTTTTTATTCGCATACATAAAAGAGTAAATGAGTTGATTGAAATTTAATACCTAGGAAGTGACTGGAAGCCTATTTTGTATCTGAGGTGACTGAAGAACAATGGACCCAATGCTTTCAGAATTGGTTCTACCGAATGCAGTAGTGCATAGATCGTAAAAAGGGATATTTTGAAAAACGATCAAAAAAGACATATTCTTTGGTCCAATTAGATCATTATTTATTATTACGAAATTTGATCAAACGCTTTAGTGTCAACTTCTGCTAAAGTAGTTTCACCTATCGGACAATGAAAAGGTAATTTTGTTCTTTTGACAACGAATAATAAAGATAAATCTCGGTAAATTTTAATGAAGACTGTGGTTGATTGAATTAATTAAAAAAAGGTAAATAAATCACATCAATATTCGTATTCCGTATATATATTTCGACAACAAAGTTGTCATCATCACCGGATAATTAATCAAATTGTCGCATCTGGATCCAATAAATACACATTGCGTGTATTTGATGTTGATGCGGAATTATTCTGTACGATTCTTAAAGTGATCCCAGGCTGATGATGACGACTTAGTCGACGTAATACGTTTACAGATGTGGCAAGGAGTCTTGTTTACCGTGTTTGATTAAAGATGAACCTAATTGAACATTCCTTAATGAATAGAGTTTATGAATGTACATATAAGTTATTCTTCGATTGGATCTGCCTGCAGGATCCACACCTTCGGCGAATGATCTGGCGCTAAAATTTGGTGATGAATAGAAGATTCGCAAATAACGGATTTTATATTGAGTAAGGAATGTATAATCATTACCTCAAAAGGTTTTCGATCTAAATCACAATTTTAGGTCGAGCTGCAGCGATATCAAACTAGAAAAAGAGCTCTTGTATATTTTATTGAAATTAAAACGAACAATGGTATGTATATTGTGCAATTCAAATAGCGCACGGCATTGTTTACATATCGACCCAATAACTTCACAAATAAACGAAGAACTGTGGAACGTGTGGAACGAACTTTCACATTGCATTTTGCGTACTGTTTTTTATAGAATATTTAATTTTGTTAATGTAATTTTAATTCCGAGGTTTAATATTCTAAATAAAAGTTTCGGCGATGTACTTCTTGATTTTTTTTTAAGTTAATTAATTTTTTTTTCCAAAAATGATGCAGAACAATAATATGATTCTATAATGGTCACTTCCTTATGCACGATCCTGTATGTAATTAATATCACTCTTGAAAGGAGAAAATTCATATCGAAAAGTTAGGGGTATATGTGTACACACGTAATAGTTTGGAAATCTCGCAATTATTTGTATTTGTAATAAGATTTAGTACGATTTTCTTCACTAATTCGAGCACCAATTCAATTATAAGTTGCAGATTATAAGTTGTTCGCAAAGGTCAATTAACAATGAAATTTGCAAGGCTTAGACAATACAGAGTTGGATAACTTTAAAGTTGTGGCTGAAACCACATAAATCGTTGTACACGCTCTTGACCTTCCGCTTGATTCGTACGCAATGAAGCCAATAATAAATACTTCTTAAAAAAAGAGTATTTACTTCACGTCAACAGTTCTACGTAAAACATAAATTTCTATTTCGTTTCACTTTCAATTATCGACAAGATACAAACTGGAGCAAGTAAGTATTAATCAGCAATTAATAATAAACCATTCATCTTAATCACTGAAGGTTGATACATAACCCCTTTCCACATTAACTTTCGTATTCTGTATACGTATTTGACAACTAAGTTGTCATCATCAGCAGATAATTAAACAGTGTCGCACCTGGAAAACTACGGCAAAATACGAGTACGCAACAAATTCCACACACGATTTGTACCGTTGAAAGCCAAAACGCGCACAGTGTGCGTTTTGTGTTTTGTCGTAGTTTTCCATGTTTTGCGTAAAAATTGAAAAATAAAAACACATTGAAATCTAATAATGAATCCAAACGATTATTGTTGATTGTAGTCAAGAATAAATTAAGTTATGCGCCGCATGTCATGGTCTGAAAAAGATTAGTCTCCATTCAAAGGAAGTAATATGCATTTGGTGGGATTTCAAGGGCATAGTCTACTATGACCTGCTACCGTATAATCAGAAGATCAATTCAGTCAAATACTGTGAAAAACTTGACAATTCGATACAAGCTCTTGCTAAAAGATCTCGTATCGTATGTACAGCGGTGTATAGATAGGGGAAGATAGTATGTTGAAGGGGTTAAAGGTTAAATAAAAGTTGATGAAGTACAGTATTGGTTCTCAAACTTTTTAAAGTAATGGCTCCCTTAACGTTCAGATTATTTCCGGCGGCACCCTTCATATGAAGCAAACCTGGGGACCTGATAATTTTAAGTCTAAAATCTTAAATTTAAATAAATTCTATGCTATGATTTAATCGCTAAGGTTGATATATACCCCCTTTCCACATTAACTTTCGTAATTCTGTATACGCATTTCGACAACTAAGTTGTCATCATCAGCAGATAATTGCAAAGTGTCGCACCTGGTAAACCACGGCGAACAATACCCGTACGAAAACAAACTCCGTACGCGATCTGTACTTTAGTGATTAAGTTAAACAACCACAGGCTCCATTAAATTCAACTTCTATGCTATGATCTCTAAATTTAGCATTTAGATTATTATAAGACTTTAATTTTGTTTAAATACTTTGTGAATAGTTGGTAAATTTGTTTTTTTTAGCAATTGTAATAAAGAGGTGAAGGAAAACGTAAATAAATCGAAAAATAAAGAAAATCACATTTATTTTGAGAACGGAAATAGTAACTAATTAATACAAAACAGAATCATTTTAAACGTAATTGGATACAAGTAATAAGAGTTTCAAAAATGTTTTCTGTCCTAATGAGAGGGATGGTCTTGTTTACTTTTGATCAGTTCGTGGAATCTTGGTGTTATTTTTGATAGAGCAACACGAATTTTATCTTTGATTTTAAGGTTACCTCTACATTTAGATTTTGGCGAGGTTATCGCGGCGCCCTTGGAGACTGCGGTGCCACGGCGCATACTTTGGGAACCCCTGAACTACAGCATTGTTTCCAACAGTGGAAGACACGCATACAGCTGTGTATACATAGAGGAGGAGAGTATGTTGAAGGGGATAAAAGTTAAATATAAGTTTAATTGCAGTAAATAACATTTCTCACACCAGTTTCGTTATTTAATTGCCACACCTCGTATACTTGTACGCCGGCATCATTACATGAATAGAATGTGCAATCGGTAATTGCGAATTTCGTTCGTGTTACGCGAATCCAGATCAATTGCAATGAAACGTTTCATTAGGGCACTTATTTAATCAATTAATTATGTAATCGGCTGCCTTGGTATCAGAAAAATGAATGTGTGTAATTGAATGCACGTATTGTAATTTAAATACATGATTATTATTAAATATATATATTAATAGCGCACATTATATCTGGCGTAATCGCTGTGCATGTTTAGGTGAAAAGTGACCTATTATTTCGAGTCTTAGGCGTTTACTGTCTTTTACTTTTACTGTTTAATAAGTTTTTTCCGTACCTAAATTTGCAGTTATTTATTGTAGACAGAAGTTGAGGCGTTTTTGTATAGCGATAGAAAAGAAAGTAATGGATTATGTTGTGTTATAAAGTACTTCCTCATATATATTCTTTATTGTTTGGATTTAACACAATAGCTTCTATTTTAGTGTTCGTTTTGTTCAACATACGAACACAAATTTGTAAATAAACAATATGAATATTTCCAATTAAGGGAAAGTAACGAAGTACTTGTAACATTTATGATTGTCGTACGTTAGATATCTTGTCAATCGCAGTTAGCACGTTATAGATATCTAGTCGTTAAGCTAGAGAGTATCTCAGACGATTGGTACGGACGTACACTACAGGCCATAAGTGAGGGATCACTTATAAATAACAAAACACTTGCATTTTAGACACATCCCTTAGACTTATCCCTGTTTTGGTGAGAATAATTGAAATAACAGTTGTAAATGTAATTCTGAGAAAGACTATTCGGATTATTATCATAAATTAGATAAATACATTTGTTTCTGAAAAATATTGTAAATCCTTTTAATAGTTTTATGGCGTCTATTTAATAGAAATATTTTATATACCCCAATAAATTTAATAGGGTTTACAACGCAATATTATTATAATGGTATTAGGAATTCATAGTAAACTATTTAGCAATTTAAAAATTAGTTTTCGTGCAGCATTTGTCCGAGTAAGTTGCAATACGAGTATTTGAGAACAGACGTAAAGGTAACTTATAAAAATGCCGAAAAGAAAGGAACTTAGCGCAGAAACTCGTAGTTCTATAATAACGCTACATGGTGAAAAATTTTCACTGCGGCAAATAGCCCAAAAGTTAAATTTATCTTATCACGCGGTGCAAGGAACAGTGAAACGATATTCACAAAGTAGATCATTACAACCAATAAAACGTTGCGGAAGGCCAAGGGTAACTACCAGACAAGAGGATTTGCGCCTAAAAATACTATCAAAGCGAAATAGGCGCCTCACAGCTCCTCAACTTCGAGCAGAGCTGAATGAAGGCCGTCCAAAGCCGGTGTCACTGACTGCTGTAAAACGACGTTTGACAAAGGCGGGACTACATGGGCGTATTGCAGCTCGAACACCATTATTGAATCCACGAAATCGTAAAAAACGGTTACAATGGGCCCAGGACCATCAATACTGGGACATGGACATGTGGAAGCAGGTGTTATGGACAGATAAGTCAAAGTTCCAAGTGTTTGGTAGTAATCGACGAGTTTTCGTTCGAAGACAAGTGGGTGAAAGGATGTTACCCGAATGTGTAGTGCCAACTGTCAAACACTGAGGAGGTTCTGTGCTTGTTTGGGAATCCTTTTCCTTTGATGGTGTCGAAGATTTGTACCGCATTGAAGGCATTTTAAAAAAAAGGGGTACCTGAAGATTTTGGAGGAACATGTAATTCCGTCTGGATTAAGGTTAATTGGTAAAGGTTTTCACCTACAACAAGATAATGATCCCAAACACACTTCCCAACTTTGTAAAAACTATGTGAATCAAAAAGAGGAGGAAGGGGTGCTGATAAATATAATTTGGCCACCATAATCATCCGATCTCAACCCTATCGAATTACTGTAGAATGAATTAGATAGAAACGTGAGAGAGAGCTGTCCACAATCGCAGAAACAGCTTTGGGAGCAACTTAGAAAGGTGTGGAATAATTTACCAATGGATACGCACCAGAAACTTGTATCGCGGTTGCCTAATATTTGTAAAGAAATCATTAAGCGCAGAGGTGGATACTTCGACAAAAGTCGAATATGATAAGAAATTCTACAGAATATATTGAAATTATTTTATTTTAAAAGGAAAACTGTTCATTTGTCTCGTAGATATAGTTTTGTAGAAATATACGTTTTGTTTCACTAAGCGTGCATGTTTTTTTTAAATTTCATCTACTGATCCCTCACTTATGGCCTGTAGTGTATATAATGACAATAAGCTCTGAAATTAAATTGCCTGGTTAAAAATACAACTAACAATTCACGCGATAAAAAACGGAATTAGTTTCCGAACGCAATAAGTGTACTATTAAAGAATACCATCTACATACTATCTGTACTAAAAAAAATATTTTTTGCTTTTTATTAGCAACAAAAGAAAACTATACGAGTATTAATGCTATATTTCACGATATATCTTACCTCATTCTCCAGACACGTTCATTTCGAAATGCCATAATTATAGAACGTTATGAAAGCGTTTAGCACTTTCCAAACACTCTACATGATTGATATACGAGCTTTATTTCTTCAATTTTTCTTATTAAATTTAATAAGAATTTTAATGAATAGATGGATATTTGTTAATAGTATTAGGCGCGTGCAGAATTTAAATTTACCGATGAATTGTATAATTATAGTACAATTAAAAAATTTATGCAATTTTAGTATACTTCGATTGTTTTTTCATTAGAACTATTAGAACACTTTTACACATTTTATTAGTACATTTATTTGCATGACAACGCACGTGTCAAAAAAATGCATATGCTTTTTGTTTATGAAAGCGAGTTGGTATTCCGAAAACCAATGAAAGAATTCCTTTCGTTATACAAAAATACTTTCTATGGCATGCATTACGTCTGTTCCTATGTAACACGCGACGACTATTAATTATAACGATTTCAGGCAACGCATTTTCAATCAACGGGGGAGTTGAATTATGATGACAATTATACGTGTCACTTATATAGACACATGACTGTGTCGTCCGTTGTTTAATCCAAAGCCATAGCACATTAATTTTTATTAACGGACAATATAAAAAAATATTTATGCTGCATTTTTTCCAAATGTTACTTTCTATGGTAGAAACTGAAAGCTCTTGTAGGATTATCTATGAAATATGTCAATTTTTGTGTGTCTTTGTTATACATCTGGAATATACAGAGTAACGAAAACTCCGTGATCAGCACGTGTTCGTTTTCTGATTGTTTAAGCGGATATACAATAATCTGTACAATAATATATGTATATATATATATATATATATATATATATATATATATATATACATATACTTGTTCACACATATGCGCTACATGCAAATGTGCAAGTAGTTTTCAGCGAGTTTGAGGTTGTACGAGGGTAGCCGTTTATATTTAGGTAACGGCAAATAAAAAATTTTTTATTATCGAAAATAGTTTTATTGCTTTTCAAAATATTCTCCTTGAAAATCAATGCACTTTTGCATTTATTTAAACCAATCCGAAAAGGATTGCGGCCACTGTGAAGGCGGTATCTCCAAAATATGAGTTTTGAATGCCTCAACTCCCTCTTCCGGTGTATAAAACCGTTGACCGCGAAGTTTATTCTTCACGTGTAGGAACAAAAAGAAATCATAGGATGCTAGATCAAGGCTGTACGGCGGATGGCTCGTCAATGCAATGTTTTGCCCAATCAAATATTCAATTGTTTGAACCGACCTTGGAGAGCTCGCATTGTCATGGTTGAGAATGATCTGTCGTTTTCGGTTTGTTTCCTTATTTCTTCAAGTACTTTTGGCAAACAAATAGTTCTGTACCATTCCGAATTGATCGTACTACAACTCTAAAAGCACGATTGCAACGTGACCGGTTTTTCCGAAAAAACAGGCGACTACTGGTTTTGATGTGCTTCGGGCGGGAACAACTTTTATTGGTTTTGGCTCATCTTGGAATACCCATACAGTCGACTGCTGTTTACTATCGGGCTCATACGTATAGATCCAAGATTCATCACCTGTGGCGACTTTGTAAATGTTCTTTGAAGCACCATCATTGTATTTTTGTGCATTTCTTGGCACTAATCGACGCGAGTCTTTTTGGAGCGGTTATCAAATTATGTGGTACCCAACGTGAACATAGCTCCTTAACGGCTAAATTTTCATGCAGGATCTTATGCATGCTGGTGTTACTAATACCTAGAGATGCCTCGATCTCACAGTATGTCACATGACGGTCTTGCATTATCAATTCAGACACTGCATTAATGTTTTCCGACACAACAATTGTGGATAGACCATCACGAAATTCATCGTCCAAGTTTGAATTTACTATACCAACGATATACTTTAGTTTTCGATGGTGCTTCATCACCATATAAAGAATTCAGCTCGTCGATGCATTCCTGTTGAGATAATCCACGCCGAAAGTTATGAAAAATAATTGCACGAAAATGTTTGCGAGTTAATTCCATTTTTTCGCTGACATTAAATTTTCAAGTTACTGTCGACAATAGAAATAGCGACCGGATAATAAAACTGTCAATGTAAATATATTGTCAAAAATGACAAACACTAACAGTGTTGCCAGTTCCCGAAATATAAGCGGCTACTCTCGTATGTATGTTGTAATTGTGTAATTGTGGGTATTACTATATTTATCATTAGCTATTGTGCTATTCAAACTTCTAAATTAAAACTGGTTGTAAAACTCAAATATCCTAACTAATGTAAATATTTTAATCGTTATGACATCTCAAATAGAATTCATTTCATTAATAATTTGTATCTCAGTATAAAAATTATTTTTTTTATATCAATACATGTCGCACAATGTACATATATGTACATATATATTGCACTACAATGATTTTGGGAAATCCGATAAACTAATTTTTTGATTTTTTAAAGAATTAAGAGTTATTTTCTCTCCGATATGTCTCCCATTCATTTTTTTTAGGATTCTTCAAGGTCAGAAATATAAACTGTAATAACTGCTCTTTCCGAAAATACATAAAAATGTATTTTCTTATTTATTAGATCTAATATCTATTTCAATAATCTCCGCCTGTAACGCTCTTGCTACCTTGCACTACTGACCCATCGACGACTTCCCTGTCGATCCACGGTTTGAAATTTTGAAGGACAGGATGGTGTTTGGTTTTTTGCTCACCGAATTTCTGTTACCACCGATTGAACGGAATGACTGACGAATGACTCACGCCTTATATCAGCTAATCTGGCGGCAAGACCTGCTTTTATTTTTTTCGCTTCAAGGTAGTTCCCGGAAGAAGTGCGAGAGATAAGAGTTTGCGTGGAAGGGAAGCGCTATTACGTCTCAACCTTCCTTGGTGTTATACATAGTATTATTAAATTGAAAGTAATTTTAGTTCATGAACATCCGTGATTAATAAGGATTTTATTTTGATTACTTGTTTTATTTTCGTCTTAAAGATACTATAAACCAACACATTCTTCTGGTGGAAATCCAATATTTGAATTACTTAAAATAAAAGAGAAAAAAATCCTCAATTATTGAACGATTTCTTTTCCAAGATATGCTCAATACATATTATAAATATTCAATTTAACATGTCGACGTCCCGCTAGTTACAGCAAAGACAAGTAACAGTTACGAAATAATGCTTCAATAACATTTAAGGTGCAGTAGTAGATTGGGGCGCAGAATCGTCCGGCAATAATCTTGTAATAAGAGTATGCACAGTAAGGGAAAGTGCAAATCCCTCTCGGCCCCTCCTGCTCTTTATACACAACCGTACACATACAAGATTGTTCCGGATTGTGATGGCGAGAATGGATATTATTGAGAACGCGAGCGCGCGAATACACAAGACCATCGAGGAGTGAAATTAAAGATCACCGCCTCTGTACGGGATTGTTAGTTCTTCGTCAGAGATCCGTTAGTGTGGAGTGTCGGTGTGGTGTGCAAAACTGTGTTTATTGTTATTATCAGTGAGTAGAAAATT